>JXCR01103175.1:166206-183776 GCA_002079205.1 Phalaenopsis hybrid cultivar
CGTTTGATATTTTTTCCAATTCTTTACGCTTTTACATTTAAACCAACTTTTATAACATAACTTCTTATATTTTATCTTTTCTTGCACATTATTATTCCACCACCAACTATTTTTATTTGTAAATATTTTTTCTTTTGATTCTCCAAGAACATCTTTTGCTACTTGTTTAATAGTGTTTGTTAATTTATCCCACATCACATTTGCTTCTTCATGAATATCCAAATTTTTGAAATCTTGAATTTTACTCATAAAAATAATTTTATTTGTGTCTTTTAAATTTCTCCATCTAATTCTGCAAATGATGAGTCCTAGTATTTTTTATTTTACAACTCTTAATCTTAAAATCTAAAACTAATAAACGATGTTGGGTATTTAAATTATCACTTGGAATTACCTTACAATCTTTACAATCACGACGATCTCTTCTTCTCATAAGAAAATAATCAATTTGTGTTTTATTAGATCCACTCTTATAAGTAATAAGATGTTCATCCCTTTTCTTGAATAAAGTATTAGTAATAACAAAATCATACGCTAAAGCAAAATCTAAAATAGCTCCACCTTCTTCATTAGTTACTCCAAAACCATAGCCACCATGAATATTTCTGAAATCTTCTACCACTCTACTGACATGTCGATTTAAATCTCCTCCAATAAAAATTATTTCTTCAAGAGGTATCATTTGTATTAAGTCTTCTAAGTCATTTCAAAATTTATTTTTATACCCTGTATCTAAACCTACTTGAGGAGCATAACACTTATAATATTAAAAATCTTAATATCAATGATAATCTTAAGGGCTATAATTTTATCACCAACTTTATTAATTTTTACAACATTATCTATCAAACTCTTATCTATAATTATACCTACACCATTTCTAGTGCGACTCTTACCAGAATAACAAAGTTTAAAACCTAAATTATCAATCTCCTTAGTCTTTTCTCCAACCCACTTAATTTCTTGAATACATAAGATGTTAATTTTCCTATGAATCATAATATCAACTAATTTCATTAATTTACCATTGAGAGTGCCTATATTCCAAGATCCTATCCTAATATTAGTTTCATTAGTTTCATGGACTAACTTCTTTACCCGCATTCGCCCGTAATGAGGGAACACTTGCTTATTTAACACTACACCCGGGCGCCGGTGTAGCGGCCCTTGCACACTTTTCATTGTATTCAGGCTATACAGCGCGTCGCTTCCAGGGGACGCCCTAGCACTTACACAATCATCAAAAGGATTCATGTCATGATTTTTTCGACAAGTTTTACGCTGGTTGTCTACTACCTAACGCAACCCTCCACTTTTCGCATCCGGGCTTAGGACCGGCAACGGCAGTGTTATTCTCCCTTTAGCACCCGAATAACACCAAAATTCATAAAAAAAAAATATAAATGAAAAAGAAAAGAAAACCCTGGCCAGTCCTTTTTCTTTCTTCGGCCCGAGGTCCCCCTGCTCCGGTCTTCATCGCCCGATGTCTTCTCCCTTCCCGTCGTCCTCGCTCCGGTCTTGGTCGCCTCGAATACCCCGCCTGTATCTTCCCATTCTCGTCGACCTGACAAGCCTTTTTTTTATTTTCTCCCATCTTTAGCAGTTCTAGTTGACCTCAGGCAAGCATAGTTTAAACCCTTATCCTCCCTTTGGCTACAAAAAACCCCACCAGGGGATGGTTTGTTGTTGTTGAAACTTTGGTTGCTGCTCAGTAGGTTTTTTCCAGTTTGTTGAAATTATGGTTGTTAAGATCTCTGCGGTTGTGTTCATTATTCTTTCCAATTCTTGGGGTTGTTGGATTATGGTGTCTTGTGTTCTTTCTCACATAAAGATGTAAGAATCCCTCATCTTCCCCTTACTACTAATTCTTCGTTCGTGTAAATGCCTGAAAAATATTGTTACTTCGTTCGTATGTGAGTAATGCACCTGTTGAATAACTTAAAGTAGGGATTTACTATAAGTTCCTTGATGTTATTTTTGAGTACAACTTTAGGTTTCTTGGGTAGTATGAGACTAGCTCCCTTAGTCTCTCCATGCCTAACAGCCATAATTTTGGAATTAACTTTAATTATATATATATATATATATCTGTGTGTGTGTGTAATTTTAATTTTTAAAAATCAGACCAGATAAATCTCACATATTTAATAGTTTAAGTAATTGAGCACGATGCCACAAACAATACATTATCCCAAGTGATAGACATACTACTCGACAGTGAGCTCGATTATATAAACTAAATAATTTATAAGATCTCTTTGGTGTGCAAAGCTTTTATGTGTGACTGATAAGTTCTCCTACCTAATACAAACATTAGATAGGGTTTATTTTATCTAAGTTTTTAGTTCCTATAGAGACAAGTCTTTATAGTTAATTACATCTTCGGCAATTAAAATCACCTAAGAAGAATCTCGATTAAGACTAGTGGTTTTCTCTTCAAAATTTCAAAGTATAGTTTTCAATGTTGGACCTGGAAAGACAAGTGGAAAAGGATCAAACAGGAGCAGTTATTTAGGAGTCCAAATGAGTGAAAAATATGGGATGTCACAGATTTAGAGGAGTACCTCGATAACTTCACAAACTATCCTATTGTGACTTTATGTTTTGAAGATGATATTATTTAAATGTTAACTCCTGTCAATTTTATTATTTTGGACTTACATTTGCATGATATACGATCATATGAATAGCTTGAGAATGATAGGAGGATTTACACCGTACCGAACGACGACCTCAGAGCCTAAAGAGAGTTAGAACTTAAGGCTACACAATATGTTCGTGTAGAAGCCTAAAAATAAAGTGAGGACTTACATCATGCTAGACGAACCACATTGAAGTCCTATGGATTTGTTGTTGTTTAAACTAAGGAAAGGTTTAGTTGATGTAAATATATTTCATGTCGGGCCTTGATTCGTCCTCAAAAGTTGTCCTTTGTCCGCTTGTAGTCCGTTCCAAACTCCTCGTTGTGATGATTGCAAATTCAGGGTTTATATATGAGCATGCAATATTGTTGGGTTAATGGCCTGCCGCGGGATACCACCTAGCATATGTCCTACTGTTGTCTACCTTAAGGGCTTGCAGGTATTGTAAATTAATGTAGAAGTTAAAATAGTAAAAAGGTGTTGTAAAAATGCAGTAAAGTGCATTAAAATAAAATGAATGTATCTGGGACTCATGCCGCTGCTGCAAAAGGTTACTATCACAAATAAAAGCAGGCAAGTGTTGCGAAAAAAATAAAAGGGCAGGTGACACATATATGAAAGATCAAACCAGGCCATAAGAATCCAGGTTTGGGGCGGGCTCAGAGCTAAGCTATGTGCATTATAATCCAACCTTGAACAGAAGCTACCAACCAAACAATCTAAGAAGGGAAATTGCTGACCCAAGCAAAATGATTAACAAATGGATTTATATAGGTTAAAACCCAAAATTTTTAATTTGTCATGCATGTAGAACTGAACTTTTGTTTAGCAGTCAAAAGTAGTAGTGTTACGAGAAAGATTTTTTTTATTATGTTATGTATAATCCACAAATTAATCATTCTGATCGGACTAGAACTACCAGCAACCTAAGAAAGCCAACGACAACTTCTTACCAAAAGTTGATGAATAGTATCCTCAGTTTATGTAGAAGATACTATTCTAATATCCCCTCTTAGCACAAATAAGCATTCTTATCATCGCCCTTAACCCCAAACCTTCCAACTTATAGTCTCACTCTAATGATCCACATAACACCACGTAGAAGAGAGAGATTGTTCATCGACACGAAGTATGATGTCATCCATTTTTGTCTGCTATAAGGGTAGTTTCATGATCATTAAATGGCTCAATCACATCTGAGTTTATCTCACAAAGGCACACTAAAGAAACTGATATGAGAATTAAGTATTGAATATATGATCACGAAACTATACGCAAGTCGAACATATGAATACAATTTTCAAGAATGTTGATTAAATGTGCATCAAGCCCGGCAATTTGCATACTGTAATAAGTCTCAATTGCATGTACGTGAGGGGTGCATGCATGAAGAAATTAAAATTCATGATCGAAAGGACTTGTAACTTGAACTCCCAAGTCCCAGTATTAAATATGTAAATACCCGAGAATTGTGTGCTGCATATCAAACTTTCCAAATGCTCAAATGATCAACAACATAACATAAGAACGAATCGCATAAATTTGCATAGAAGAACATCTCAATGCTGGTACATGCAAACTCTAGCTGAAATTTAAAGTTTATCCATATCCGAGTGTTTTCTTGAAAGGATGTGACATATAAAGCTTTAGATGTTAGATATGTAAACAGATAAGAAATGGGTGTAGTTGCATGTAAATATTAGAATTTAGGTGTTGCATATCTAAATACGTAAGAATGCTATGTATGTAAATGCCCCAAAGTAAACTTCACCAGCAAGGTTATTTAAATATTTACATCGAAATCATCATCTTTTTTTTTTTTGGGGAAAAATTTGGGAGATAAAATCCTGAAAACTAGCAAAATAAGCTTTAGGATTCCCTCCAGATGCAAATTTGAATACATTCCCCATGTGCTTGGCAGTTCCATAAAATTGTAGCATATCTGATATTTCAAGGAACAAAATGGTGTTATATGTTCTTCCCTTCATCCAAGTTCTAGGGTTTGACAAATTCCCAATCCGGTTCAAGAGCAAATGACAGTACAACATTCGGCAAAGCAGTCGGCGAGGCAAACATAACCCATATTCATTCTCACTTCATAATTCAAAGGGATTTAAATTGTATAGGCAAAATATCTCCATTCACGCATTTTTTAAGTAACTCTAAATTAACTTCAGCAATGCTTACAAAGATAACAACTAAATCAGCTTGTTAAAGAGTCCAATCCACATATTCTATGTAATTGAAAGCTAACTTCAGCAGGCTTACAAGGATAAAATTAAACCAACCTACCAAAGAGCTCATCCACATAAATTTCAGATTTACAACAAAGATTTTTTTTGCATGACTCCATAAAAAAAAAATATCAAAATACACAATGATGAAATTCGCGGTATGAAACTACTAGTATCTGACAATGTTAAGAAGATCAGGGAAAAATATAACAGCCAAGGAAGCCGAGATCAATGTCGTTGCAATCCAGAAAAATACGCTAGTTTTCCAAGTATCCAACATGTTTCACCCAAATTATCAAGAATAACAAAAGTAAATGTGAGGTAAGTCATGCCCTTACTATCTGAGATTTTAGAGCAGATTCGATTTTTCAGAAATCAACAGGAAATAAACCAAGACAGGGAATCAGAACCTATACACTTTTAAGGGCTTATGGAAGCGACGATTACCCTCAATAGCATGGGGCATTCCAAGCTGCTCATGAATACATTTTTTTACTAATAAGTTTCTGTAGACGGTTAAGCTCAAAACCAGGAGCCTTCAAAGCTTTTTGCCAATGTATAAGAATTGGGTGGTATGTATGTAAATGTGAAAGTTTAGACGTGAGATATGTGATTACATAAAAAGAATTGCGTGCAATATATGTAAATGTCTCAATGAAATTTGAACATAACCACCTAGTTGATCACATACAACTCACACTTGCTTGTTTTATTTGGTTATTGAATATTCACGTAAGAAAAAAGATGACGGACCTTCAGAAAGACAAATATTGAGCCACATAGCTTGACTGCCACTTCAGACATGATTATTATTCTCAAAAACCTTGCTAAGCAATGAGGCTCTTGACAAAATCACATGTAAATAAATAGACAAATGTGAGATAACAGAAACAGGAATTAAGTCTTTTTTTCCTTACTTTTTAACACAACAAAAAGTAAAGCAAAAGAAAACGTTTCAAGCTCATGAAGCACAAAAATTGGTTCATAGGATTAACAAGCAAAAATCGGACCATCCATGCCAGCGATCAAAGATTAAGAAAACATTATGAAGTTAACTTCAAAAGGAAACTAAGGCCTCAAAAGCTTCCTGCTCTTGAGGAGACAAAGCATCTCCTCTAGAGCAAGCCATAACATAAATCTTTGGGTTATGACAAAATCCCTTACAGCAAAAAGCAGATTAAGAAGTTCAGTGTTCTTCTCGATAGTTCGCACGACAAGAAACAAGTAGGATTTACCAATCCTAACTGATCAAAAGATCATAAAAAAATTCTTTCAAGAAAAAGAGAGCAGCCTCAAGATTTCTGCAATAGATTAGCAGTTGCATTACCTCCAACCTACACTGAGCTCACCACTTTCTAACATCAAGCAAAGCTAAAGTAAACAAACCATAAAAAAGGAGTGCAACGAAGCAAAATCTTTGAGCATCAGAGAAGAATAACGAGCAAACCCGAACAGAAATTTTTTTAAAACAAAAGGCAAGCTGTCGAGCAACCAACAGGAATGTCGACCAAATCAGCAAGAGTATCAAGCAACCCACAAAATAGAAGATCGAGCAAGAACAAAGATTACCCAGAGAAAGAGCAAGAAAAACCGGAATCCGTCCTCGTCTCCCTAGCCGGCACTCTATCACGACGAGATGAAGAGGGAAGGAGACCTCGCTGGCGAGGACGGCCGGCGACGCAACCAAGGGAGAAGAAAGGGGAAGAAACTTCGGTCGAGAGAAGCTAGGCTTTCGAATATGGAAGCGTCGGCCGGGGTATCGACCGAATGAGCGGGCAAGATTGCGAGTGCTGTGAGGTTTAAATGAAGAGATTTTTTTTTTAATGTATCGATTTTCATGCTATTCTCTCTTTCATCTACTAACAAAATAGATATAAAAAATCCATATTTCGTAGGTACTCCGTAGTCCATTTCGTCATTCAAGATCGTTTAAAATTTTGTCGGTGATTAAACTAATTTAAGTCTAATTCGCGCGTGGTGCGGCAAATGATATCCGAAGATCCAATCAGAGTTTTTCGATAAGCAGAATGCTGATAGGTCCTTACCTAAGCAATGACCAAAATCTAGCAAAACGCTCATGACAACGAGTCGCTCAACTCGGGCTGAAGAGTCTTAAATTCATCTTATGAGGTTTTCATTTCATTTTAAATTTGACTTTCATATAGGTTAGAATTGTGGTGTCTATGTGTTGTGTGACGTGCCCAAGCCACCCAGGGTCAAAAAGGGTGTCCCTAAGGTCTCATGATCTTATAGGAACTCATTTTTAAGTCTCACATGTTGGTCTCAACCACCCAAGTGTTGGAGGTTTAGGACCACCCGCGTGAGACTTCAAAAAGAGTCAATAAATGTTTTTTTGAATTTCTAGGTGGGGTGGGTTTCATCATTAGTCTTTTAGGATAGTCAATAGGAATGTCATATGGCTAGATCCTAAGTTCTAAAAGAGAAATTTTGACCTCACCAAAATTGAGGTCAACAAATGAACCTCTAATAGTTGTGGTGCGCTGGACAAGCATACCGTGCATATTGGCGTTGTCCAAAGCAATCATCAAAGCCAAGAGAACAGTCCAAGCAAATGCACTTAAAGCAGAGCCCAAACTAGAGTTCATATGTAGGATTTCTACCCATGAATTTGACATGTCCTTTAAAGGTGCATTTTTCTTAAGTATTTTTGTACTTAATTTTTTATGATATTATACTTTAATGAAAAATATTTTCATGTATTTGGATGCTGGTATAACAGGAGAAAAAACAAGATATAATTGGAGTGAAAACGAAGCGAAATAGAGCAAATTAGGCTAAAGAGAAATCTTTTGATATGGCGCCTTGGCCCCAGATTCTAGCGCCTAGGCGCCAGTTTATAGAGAAACTAATGCCTAGGCACCTGTTAGATTTAATGGCTCCCAAGAAGGTGGCGCCTAGGCGCTAAAACTACTGAGAACAGTTTTTGGCAATTTTTCATACAAATTGGGGCCAAATTAACATGAAATTCATTGCATACGTGAGAAGAGAAGGAGAAGAGAGTCCAGAGGAGAAGGATTCTGAAGGTTAAAGTGCAGGAATTTGAAGAGAGAGTGAGATTTTCTTCTATTTTTTGTTCTTT
Organism: Phalaenopsis hybrid cultivar; assembly: GCA_002079205.1. Lineage (NCBI taxonomy): Eukaryota > Viridiplantae > Streptophyta > Magnoliopsida > Asparagales > Orchidaceae > Phalaenopsis > Phalaenopsis hybrid cultivar. Next base: position 174,183 of record JXCR01103175.1, read on the forward strand.
TCATTTGGGTATTGTATGAATTTCGCAAGGATTGGTGTAAAGTGCTAGAAGATCTTGGATATTTTCTTGGGTTGAAGTTTATTTCAGATTTCAGTAAAGGAGAAGTTTTCTTTGCATTTTGATTTGTATTCTGTTAATTTTCATTGTGTAGTACTTGTATGTGTTATAAATCAATGTGTTGGTTTGTTTTCTTCATGAAAATTCAGTATTTCTTCATTCCTTTCTCCTTGTGATGGTTTATTATTTTGTGTTTAATTTACTTATGCAATCTAGCCAATTGATATGCTAAAACCTATTGTGAACCATAATGACCCGGGAGGGCTATGGATTTCCTCAACTAGTAAGAACCACACTGATCTATTGGGTGAAGAGAAGTGGTCTGTAGGTCAGTAAAAATAGATAGGGAGATGGGTTTTGACGGGTGTAAATTGGTGATTTTAAGGTGACATGCTAGAATTTTAACTAATTTGATCTAGGGTTTAAGAACTTAAAGCTAGGTTAGCCAAATTGAGGGCACTAGTGGATACTCTGAGGTGACATGCTAGAATCTATCCAGCATTACCAAGGATTTAAGGGCTTAACTCTAGGTTAACTAAGTTTCTTTATGCACTTAGAAAAGGGTAAAGAATATGTATGCTCCTATTTGACACAAGCTTTCAATTTAATTTCTAAACAATTGGTTCCTACACTAATTAGATATTTCATTGCAAGTGGAGGGACTTCATCATAATTTGAACTGTTCAACTTTCTTCAACCTAGTGACAATTAGCTTTTTAAGTAAATTTAGAGATAGAATTAATTAGGTAGAAATGAATAGGCATAACTTAAACCAAACTTATGCCTAGGCTAAGCCTAATTACAATAGGCTAGAACTTTTTTTAGGTATTGCAAGTTACATTGTTTCTCGTGGGATCTATATTCTGGGTTTTAAAGAAAATCCTATATTACTTGAATGATACGTGCACTTGCATAAAAAAACCTAGTGTGTAGTATTTAATTGTGGAAAAATTAACATTATGAACTTTATTAAATATATTCCAAAAGTATAATATTTCATTCATAAATCACTAGGTGCACAACAGAGTAGTGTCAAGTTTTTGGCGTTGTTGTCTGGGAAATAACGATTAATTTGATTTCAAAAGATTTTAGTTAAACTAAAATGACTCAGATTTGGAAAATCATATTGTATTTCTTATGTTTGTTAAAAACATTTTAAAATTACTAAAAAAAATATTTTTTTTATGTTTTTCTGTTATTTAATTATTAAACCTTTTAATTGAGTATGTGTGGTTCAGGATCTTCAATACTAGTGCCTTACGATTCTAAATTAGAAAGAACAGTTAGAATGATTAGAAAATAAAAAGAAAGTTAGCAACTTGTAAAAGAAATTACGAATATTTCACATAATAACTTAGATGATCAAACAATTGAAAATGAATCACATCATTTACAAAGATATTTAAGGGATTATGCATCTCCTACAATAGATGAAATTCATCATAGTATACAAACCCCTGCCATAGAAGCTAACACCATTGATTTAAAACCTGTTATCATCTAAATGGTGTTGAATAACCAGTCTAAGAGAACTCCATCTGCGGATCCCAATTTTTATTTATTCAAGTTTCTTAGAAATTTGTTCCACATTTAGATATTATGATATCTCAAACAACACTGTTAGACTTAAGCCTTTTTTCTTTTTCCCTAAGGGAAAAGGCTAAGATGTGGTTGAACTCCTTAGCACATAGATCTATTAAACCTTGGGGTGACCTAGCTCAGAAATTTCTAGCTAAGTACTTTCCATCTTAAAAAACTGCAAAACATAGAAATGAGATTACCTCAATTTATCAGTGTGAAGTTGAATTAACATATGAAGCATGAGAATGATTTAAGGAACTTGTTAGGAAGTGCCCCCATCCTGCTTTACCTAATCATTCAAACTTTTATAATGGATTTGTAGAATCACATAGAATTATCATTAACACTATTGTTGGTGGTTCATTGATGTTGAAAGCATTTGATGAAGCCAACTCTTTAATTGAAGAAATGGCTACAATCAATTTTTTAATGGCCGTCTGAAAGGGTCAATTCTAGGAAGGTAGCTAATGTTTATGATATGGATGTTATTACAATTCTTGCTTCTCAGGTTGCAGCAATATCTAGAAAGTTAGACTAATTTGAAATGAACCAACCATGAATTCCTCCAGTACTTAATGAAAATTCATCTAACAAATAATTGACCCTAGTACTTCGTCATTTAAGAATTTAAATGCAATCAACAACAAACCTAACAACCCGTATTCCAACTTTTATAATCCAAGTTGAAAGAACCATCTGAACATTAACTCGAATAATAATTCTAGAGGTGGGAACCAACAATGGGGAAATAATCAAGGTAACCCTATAGGAAACTGGAATAACTACGGTAGTACCAACTATAATCCTTCGTATCAACCAGGCTTTAATAATAATAATCCACAATTTAAAAAGAAAAAGTTATCTATAGAGGAAGTTGTATTGTAGATGGGAAATCAATTGCAAAACCAATTTGCTGCTATAAGAAATATAAAAAATCAATTGGGACAGTTTGCTAACTCACTTAGAAATAAGTCCCAAGGAACTCTTTTAAGCAACACCAAGATAAACCCTAAAGAGGTGAAAAAAGAGAAAGCTAAAGTTGTCTAACTAAGAAGTGGAAGAGACTTAGATGTTGAAGTTCAAAAAGAGACTGGGGTTGAAAGAGAGAAGGTGGGAAGTGAAGGATCTGAATAGAATTTTTCTAAGGACTTGAAAAAACCTATCTCTCCAAATATGATTAATTTAGAGAAAAAACCTTCTCCTTTTCCTCAAAGACTTAGACAGTAGAAGTTGGACCAATAATTTTCTAAATTTTTAGATATATTTAAGAAATTAACTATAATATTCCTTTCATTGAAGCTCTGAAATAAATGCTTAGTTATGTAAAGTTTATTAAGGATATCCTTAACAAGAAGAGGAAGTTTGGAGATCACGAGATAGTTGCACTTAGTGAAAAGTGCAGTGCTATGATCTAGAAAAGCTTCCTAAAAAACTTATTGATCTTGGTACTTTACTTTTTCCTATGTGATAGGAGAAAGATTATGTGGAAAAGCTTTATGTGATTTAGGAGTTAGCATTAACCTCATGCCCTTAACAATTTTCCAAATGTTAGGCTTAAGAGAGATTTCTCCGACTACTATAACCCTTCAATTAGCTAATGGATCGATCACTTATCCAAAAGGGTTATAGAAGACACATTAGTTAAGGTAGACAACTTTATCTTCTTTTTAGATTTCATTATATTATACATGGATGAAGATAAAGAAATACCAATCATTTTAGAGAAACCCTTCCTTACTACTAGCGAGCAATGATAGATGTACATAAAGGTGACTTAATCATGAGAGTTAATGACCAAGAAGTCTATTAAATTCAATGAAGTATCCAACTAAGGAAGAGAAGATGAGTGTTTTAGAATGGGGATACTTAATTGTCTAAGTAATAACCATTTTAGAGCAAGTTGGAGGTAAAAACAGAGCAATAAGAACTAGACTATGAGAATGATATTTATCCCCAAGATAAGTCTCAAGAGATGATCACTGAGGATTCAGACTATGTTTAAGAAAGATTTGAGCTTTCAGAAGAAAAAGGAAATAGTAAACCACTTATTACTTCTATTGAAGAATCTTCTGAACTTGAGATGAAGGAACTTTCTATACATCTTAAGTATGCTTATTTAGGAAAATTTTCTACATTATTGATACACCAAAATAATGTGTTATTTTAAGTATACATTTTATGCTTATTTTTCGTGATATTGCACTTTAAAGAAGGGTATTTTTATGTTTTTACTGTAGGTATATCAATTTTAGGCATTTAGAGAAAAATTAGCAAAAATGAAGAAATTTGGAGCCAAAATAGAGAACTTTGTGATTCTGGCACCAGAGGCACCAATGAGAGCTAGCACCTTAAGTGCTAGAACTGGTGCCAAAGACGCAATTATACAGAGAAGCAGCGCCTGAAGCGCTAGAATTGACGCCTGAAGTGCTAGATCCCAGAGCAGCGCTGACTCAAGTAACTTCGTGCCTGAGACGTTAGAATTGGCGCCAGAAGCGCCAGAGATGATATTTTATGGATTAAAGTGATTTGAGACAAATTTTGAGTGGATTTTAAAGGTTTCAAATGTTTTAAATGCCCCATGGAGTGATTCCATGCATCTAGACACTTTGGAAGGCTCATTAATGAAGGAATATGACTCTTGAATGAATGAACATGTCTTTTGGGATTCAAAAGGTGTGACCTTTGGAGAGAATTTGGGAGGAAATTTTGAAAAAAATTTTTAAAGGAGGCGGCCCCTAATTAAAAAGAGAGGGAGTCCAGGGTTGTGAGAGAGGCGACAGAGAGAGTTTTGGTGGTGGCGTGAGAGAGAAGAGGAGGCGTGAGATAAAGTGATGACTTGGAGATTTTCTTCTCAGGGTTGTAAGAGGAGAGGGAAAGTGAGAGATTTCTTCTTCATTACATTTCTAAGAGAGAATTGAGAGTGCTTGTAAAGAGGAAAAGTGCTTAAAGGAAACTTCTAGGGATTTGCTTGGGAAGGAGTGTAAGATAAGTTGTGTCTTTTATTTCTTTATTTTGTAAACTTGTTTTAATATATGAAATCCATGTTTTGTTATTTCCTTCTCATGAATTTTGAGTAGTTTTCTTTATTCTTCTCCCTACTTTGAGATATAGTTTTGTGAAGAATTTATTTTGTTTTATACGGTTTTAAATTTCAATAATTTGTGATGATTCAAACTCTGATCTTCATTAACTTTTTGATCTGACTAATTGAAATATTAATGTGTTGAGAAACACATGATCTGAAAGTGCTATGATTTCTACAACACGGTGAGAGTCACATTCAATTTCATGGCTTATAATGTAATCCATGAGGTTGAGTTCAAATAAATATGAAAATATACTTTTGTTGGACGCAAAATTGGAGAATTTAAGGTGACAGATTAAAATCCCCAATTTGGTCCAGTTGATTAGAAACTAATGTAAAATCTCAGGCAAGGGAGAAGTGGGAGCTCTGGAGTGAAAGCCGGTATCCTCCCAATCTAACCACAAAATTAGGGACCAAAATTTGAATTAGTCAATGTTCTTTATACAATTAAAAGAGGGTAAAGAATAGGATTGCTCCTATTTGACACAATACATACATATATATATATATATATATATATATATATATATATATATANTTCTTAAATTTGAACTCTTTGTCACAGAAACTTTGTTTAGTTTTTATAAGTTTACTTTTGAAATTTAGCAAATAGTTTAGTTAACTTAGTTCTTTTAACTGCATCTTATTTAACATACACTCAATTACTTTAGATTTGAATTTTGTATTTATGTTTTGTAGTTTGAATTTTGTGTTTTACATTATAGCCAAAACAATTTCCAACTCCCTGTGGGATCAATACTTAGGACTCCAGTAGAGCCCTTTATTACTTGAGCGATACATATATTTGCGTTATTATTATGGGTTTGGCAGTTTAAAGATTTTAAAAGATAAAACTGTTTTTACTAAAGTTATTTTTATTGGGATTGAATTGCATACTTATTATGTGTTGTCGTGTGTCTTTTAGACTATTAAAAAATATTTACAAAAGTGACAAACAACAAACAGCGCATCAAGTTTTTGGCGCCGTTACCAGGGAATAACGGTAAATTACTTTATAATTTAAAACATTTTATTTAAATTGAAAAACTTATTATTGTTTAACTTGAATATTTTCATATTTTTAGAGTGTTTGCTTATTTTAATTGTTTATTGTGTTTATTTATGCATAGTTTAAGATCTGAAAATTTAGTACCTTACGATTCAGAGTTAGAAAGAACAATTAGAAAAATTCTGAAACAACAAAAAGTAATAGATAATTTTAGCAAAATGACTTGCAATTTTAAAGAATTCTAGAAATCAAAATGAATATCATCATAGATCTTTAAGAGATTCTGGTAATCCTACAGTAGATGAATTTAATTTGAGTATACAAAACCCTGTTGTAGCTACCAATTCATTTGAACTTACATCTGATATTATCCAAATGGTACAAAATAATCAGTTTGGGGGAACACCATCTGAAAATCCTAACTTGCAACTTGCTAGTTTTCTAGAATCGTGTGCTATATTTAAATATGATGGAGTGTCGAATGATGTCATCAAGCTTAGACTTTTTTTCATTTTTCATTAAGGGATAAAGTTAAGATGTGGTTAAACTCGTTAGCACCTGGATCTATCAAAATTTGACGAGACTTATCACCAAATTTTTATCTAAATATTTCTCATCATAAAAAAACTGCTAAGCTTAGAAATGATATTACATCTTTTTGTTAGTTTGAAGGGGAATCAATTTATGAAGCTTGGGAAAGATTTAAAGATCTCCATAGGAAGTGTCCACACCATGTGTTGCCAGATTGGTAATTATTCAAATTTTTCATAATGGATTGGTTGGATCTCTTAGATCGATAATTGATGCTGCTGCTGGTGGATCATTAATGTTAAACCATTCGATGAAGTGTATTTGTTAATTGAAGAGATAACTACTAATAATTTTTCGTGGTCAACTGAAAGGGTAAATCCAAACAGAGTTGATAGTATTCATGATTCTGATGCAATAATTATATTGGCTGCCTAAATAGCTGTTATATCGAAGAAAATAGATCAATATGGAAAGAATTATTCTCAGACACCACATGCGCTTGAGGAAAACTCATTGGAACAAATGATAGAATGTCAATCTTCTTATGAGACTTTAAATGCAATAAATAATCATTCTAACAATCCTTATTCCAATTATTATAATCCTGGTTGGAAAAATCATCCAAATTTCAGTTGGAGTAACAATAACTCCAATGCTGCAAATCCGCAATGGGGGAACAATGCTGCGATTGAGAAACTCCAACAACCAAGGAAATCCAACTTATAAACCTTATTAACCTCCAGATTTTAATAGTAATTTGAAGAGTAAGGAGAAGAAATTGTTAATGGAAGAATTAATATTGCAAATGAGAAGTCAACTACAAAGTCAAGGAGTTGCAATTAGAAATATGAAAAAACAGCTGGGATACATTATGATCCCAAAAATTATAATTGTGTAAAATTAATGAAGATGACTCCGCTTTGCAGCGATACCAAAAACTTGGTTCGTTATTTATTAATAAGAAATTGAAGCAATTTATGTTGGGATTCTATGCAAATATACGTATCATTATCAAGTAATACATTACTTTTTGTTTAAGCCCCAAATATCGATCCCACGGGGAAGGTTTAAATTTGAGATGGTAATTTAAATTAGTAATTTCATAATAATTAAAAAAAGTCTATTATACTAATTTCAAATGTTTAAGGTGCTATCAGAACTAAATTATCAACTACTAGCAAGACTGTAAAGTAAAGTTAAACTATTACTACCAAACTATGTTTCTGTGATGAAGTTATCAAATATGAGAAAGCATCTTTCTCACTACAATGAGTTTTTGGTTAAATGAGAGAGATAAATGGTTTGAATTTGTATTGTGTCAAATAGGAGCAATTTTAATTCTCTATCTTTAGTCAAGTGTTATAGAGAATTGTTGGCTAATCTTAGGTTTAGTCTCTAAATTCGTGGTTAGGCTGGGAGGATACTGACTCTCACTTCAGAGCTCCAACATCCCTTCCCCTTAAGGCTAACTCTCACTTTAGTTCTTAAACACTAAGACCAAATTGGAGATTTTAGTTTGTCATCCTAAAATCTCCAATTCTTCGACCAATAATATATTTTTTCCTATTTATTTGCACTCAATTCCGTGAACGAAACACTCCTTCATAGAATTGAATGTGATTCTCACTTTGTTTTAGAACTCATACTCCATTTCCCGGATCATATGTTTCACAGTAAATATTAACATTTCAATTGGCCATATCAAAAAGTAAATTAAGAATAGAGTGGAAAAATGATCATAATTTATTTTATATTCTAAAATTGGCACATCCAAATTATCTCTTCATTTCACCATTTCTCAGAGTAGGGAGAAAAGACAGAGAAAAATACTAAGACCTCATGAGAAAGATACAACAAAATATGAATTTCATAAAAAAAAGAAAGTTTATATAAAAATAATAAATAATTACCACTTATCTGTAACTCTTTCTCAAAGTAAATCCCTTGTTGTCTCTCTTGAACTCTTTCTCTCTTTACAAGACTCTTGATTTTCTCTTTAAAGATGTATGGAAAAAGAAATCTCTCACTTCTCTCCCTCTCTCAACAAATCTTAGGAGAAAATCTCACTTAGATTCACCACATTAAATAATAGAACACTCTAGTAAACTCAATTAACCTCTAGCCCCTGATAACTACTACTTTTTCTGAGAAAATGTCGCTCTAAATAAAACATAATGTCAGTTTTCTAAGAGGCATCTCTAATAACTCTTCAAAAAGTGTCCAAATTTATCGAATATTCTAGAATTACACCCAACACCGACCTTGACGACGTCGGCGACCACAATGGCGTCGTCGGCGCCCGTGACCCAAATATAATTATGTGCCCTCTGTCAAATGGCGTCGTCGACGCTGACTATTTTTTTTCCAAAATGCCATTTTAACTCAAAATTCTATCAATTTTACTTCATTTTTGCTTCAAGTCCTAAAAATCATTAACCTTAAAAAAATACATTCCTTTAAAGCGCAATATCACAAAAAATGCGTATAAATTATGGGTCTAGAAATGCATATATTTTTTATGTATCAAAATATCCCAAACTTAAATGTTACTTATCCTCAAGTAACTCCTTTACTACATAAAAATATGACTTATGAAAAAGAGTTTTAACTTCTAAATTTTCATATTTTTATTTTCTAAATATAATATCATGACTTAAGAAAAATTTAAAATAACTCCACTTAATACTAAAGGTATAAGAATATCTAGCAGTCAAGTCTAAGATTTTTGATTCTTTATTCTTTTCAAGGAAAATTGTAAATTGTCATATTAAAGCTACTTAGAATATCCATATGAAAAAGAACTTCAAGAAAACTTTATTAGTAAATATGCTAATACTTAAATACAAGTTTAGAGAATGTAGCCAAGCCTTCTTCCTTAAGTTGATTTAAGTGAGACCAATTTTTGATTAAGTATCTCCTCAAGCTTCTCCTCACATTTTTTTTCTTTTCTTTCAGAATCATTTTCAATCCTTTTTATTTTCTCTCTTTTTTTCTTTTTTTTTATATCTGAGGATTACTATATCTGGATAGCCTTTACTGATTTTGATCGTCACTATCCTCTTCTTAAAGTTAAAAACTTTTTACATTCCTTCACTTTATAAATTCATATTAGCTTTGAAGATTTTTTATAAATTTTTATTCTTTTCTTCTTACATGAAACTCTAAGAATCTTAATACTTCAAAAATACAAATTCCTTTACTTATAATGAAAAAACATAGTCTTATTCTCTCATACCAAATATCTTAATCTCTAAAGTTAACCTTTATTATTGAAAATTTTTACTTAAGTTCACTATATATTTAGAAACATAAATATAGTTATCCAAAGTTA
>JXCR01103175.1:192416-231402 GCA_002079205.1 Phalaenopsis hybrid cultivar
TTCCGCGAGGCCGCAAGCTGGCAGTCCGGGCAGCTGCCCGTTAGCCTGGTCTTTTGGCTTCAACGATAAATAATGACCCCCAGTTCTTCAGCTCCCCAACTTACGGTTTGTCGTTGGCCTCTTTCAATTCCAAAAACAATTCCTCAAGCGCAGGTAGCAATGGCGTCCGTTAGATCCAAGGCTGTAGCGCTCTTTGCCATTGCCAGTGTCGCCCTTATCGGAATTGCTTCTGCCGCCGATAGCCCTGCTCCATCCCCTGCCTCTGGTGCAGCTGCTCTTTCAGTTCCGGTGGCCGCTGCTTTCCTCCTTTCTTCCGCCGCAATCTTTCTCGGAGCCCTCCGAACCTAATCCTTGTTTTGCTTCTCTTTGAACTTATCCTATCGAATGTTTGATGTGTTTTTTTGTTTATAATGATTCTGTGGGCGTCTCAGTTGTGTATCTGAATGTTTTGTACCGCATTTCTCTGATCTTACTCTCTCATATATGTAGATGGGGATGGGATCTGAGTATCTTGCCTTCTTTCTTGATTGAAATTTCTGTAATCAATAATGATTTATACTTGTGAGATGTCGATTTGAACTTTTTTTTGTTTGTTTTAATCCTATCAATTGGTTATGTTTACGGTATTTTAGCGTTTTTATTCTTCTTTGTATCTGGTTGTAATTATGGATAATGATGAATGGATTCACACGATGGCATTGAATCGAACCTCTACAATCTGTTATTCTTCAAAATCTAACTCTGTTCTTCCCGACTCCGTTGTAATTGCTTTGGGTTTTACCTATCAGAGCTTCGTTGTTTTTTATTTTCCTAAAAAAAAAGCAACGATATTCATTTTATGTTTACGAAACTAAAATTTTTAATCAGGTTAATTTCATCAAAAAATAAATTTCAGAGATTGAGAAAAAAACTTGTTTCCTGTTTGTGCATCTAAAATATGTCATCATGAATCACAAAAACATCTCACGGACAACAAACATAGTGAGGTGGCCTAGTTGGGCCTACCAATGATGATGCAGGGCCACACGATCGGCTGCTAGCCCATGTTTACCAAAAGGACAGTGTGTACTAAAAGGTTAAAAGGCTTACCGCCCCTGAAAAATCCATCATATCGAATCATCTTGCACGAACAAGGCGCCTTCTAACCCGAATAGGCTGAGAGAGTAAAAACAAATCTGACAGTCTCAAAGTGGAAGATGTGAGTCCTCAGCAACTAGTCGTCCAACCCAATGGCCACTTGGCCTAATAGCCGCTCGGCCTAACAATCGCCTGGCTTAACGGCCTCTTGACCACATCTATGGGCACCACGGGCCAATTTTATTTACTGACTGAAATACCACAATCGTAGATGCGCACTTTAGGGGTACAATATGTAATAATATGATGACCTATTCATATTAATATGGGGTCAATATCATGAATAAACGTGACGAAAATATACTGTTCATTACTATGTTATTGCCCTTGGTCCCCTCTCTCTCTCTCCCTCTTTCTCATTTTCAGTGCTCTATTACTCATGCAGGCCTCCACAAAAAATTTTGATTTAACATCATAAAATATGCGGTGAGCGTGGAGTCATGCCATCAATAAAAAAGAGGAGCACAATGATAACAGAGAGAAGGGAGAAACCAAAGAACAATGACCAACGTAAATCGAGGAACGTATGTAGAGAGGAATGCAAGAGATGAGGATAAAGATTACGAAGCAGGTGTAGGGTCGGGCATCACAGCTCTGGTGGGAAATCGAGCTACATAAGAAAAGAAACATCTACAGGAGGGGCCACCATCTCACAAGGACAGGAGGGTGAACCACGGTCTTAAGGGGGTCGGTGACTCGCAGTACCAAGACAGTGCATGATTAACACTAATAGAAAGGTAACACAAAGGGCGTATTGTGATTCTACAGTAGCCTAAGAACACTTTCTCACTCTAAATCTTTGGAGCTGAGCCTCAGGAAAAATATTAATTGTTGGCTTTGGAAGTTTACAAGCGATAATCAGACCCCAATGACCATATCGCCGCATTTGAGTCGACTAAGTGCCTGCCAAAAATCTCAGATTCGTTCAAGGACTGGATGATACGACTAACATGATGAGCAGGTGGCAAATGGAGACCCAAGATAGTATCAATATTGCTAGAGGTTGACACAATGTTATGAACAACTGTGCGAAGATTGTGAGGACTTGCAAGCTACCTTTGTGAGGGTGTCAATGATAGAAATCATGGGTGCCAACCAGGACAAAGAGTATTTCAACGAGCTCGTACCAATGAGAGCCTAAATTTTACTCCAAGACGGGAGGAAGTATTGCAAGTATCACAGAGATCACAGACACAACACAGAAAATTTATGCACCTGTGGAGTCTCATCAAATATTTGATTAAGGCAAGGAAGTTGAATTAGTTGGTGGCTCTGAGAAACTCATAACAGAGACATGGAAAGGCACTAGTGCTTGAAGACTTGCTTGGGCCCATCCGTACAAATGTCGTCCATGTCGTCGGGAAGTCTTGACAATCCTCGAAGGAACAAAGCCCCTTAACAAATCTAAAAACCGCCTTGTAAGACCGTCATGTGAGACCCAGGGCATATAAGCTAAAGACCCATGCAGGGAATTAGGACCCCAGAGCTTGAAGATACAAAGATCTCAATAAATTTTTTTCACTAAATTCCAAAATGTTTTGCATTTGGGAAATCAGAAATAAAAAAATATCTCCTTGCTTTATTTTTCATATTCAGACTATCTTCCACAAAAACGTGTACAAAATTATTGAGCGCCATACTAACTGGAGATACAAATCATTCAGGTTAAAAAATGCTCGAGGAAGTGGGAAAAAATAGGAAATTAATAAGAAAAATACTCGTCTAAAGAGAGAATTAAGGAATGAAGTGTAGCGAACTGCGGTCTCAAGATTGCTAGGTCCAGTACAAACATGAAAATAACCAGTTGAAGTGCCCACATCACCTGACTAACCGACAATGGAAGAATGACAGACCACAGTGTCATGATCACTGGTCCAAATAAAGACATAAATACAAGCAGCCATGACACCTACATCGCCTAGCTAAGCACTGAATTTAGAATAGTGGATTGCAATGGCAAGATCAACAGATCCAGCCCGAGAGGCCAGATTGCTCGGTACAGATATGAAGACAGCCAGTTGTGGAGTCAAGATCAGCCTACTGAGCACCAAACAAAGAACGACAGATTTCGACGCCAATATTGCCTATCTGAGAAGCAAATAAAGAACAATGAAAAGCTGCGACAAGATCGTTCAGTCCTACTCGAGGCATGAAGACAGCTAGTCGTGGCACTAAGATTGTCAGGCTCAACACCAAATAAAGAATGATGGACCTAACATGAATACAATCATATGCATCACCAAAAATCGCCTTATTGAGTAACAAATGAAGAATAGTGGAACGCGACGTTATGATCGCCCATTCTAGCCTAAGGCATAAAAATAGCCAGTCATGGCTCCAAGATCACATGGATGAACACAAAATGAATAATGGTGTACCATGGTGCAAAGTTCATGTAGTTCAGCCCGAGACATGAAAGCGGTCATTTGTGGTGCAAAGATTTTCCGACTAAGCCTTGCTTTTAAGATGGTTAATCATGATGCCATGATTGCCCAATTGAGCCCTATCATAAAGACGATCAGTTGCAGCGCTAAGATCACCAACTAAAACCTAGTATAAAGAAAGGCTCTCACAATGTCAAGATCAACTAGGTGAGCCCTAATATTAAAACAACTACTCATAGAGTCAAGATCACTCGATTGATCCCTAATTTGAAGACGATTAGTCGCTGAACCAAGATCACTCAGCTGAGGTTTAATATTAGGACGACCAGTGGGACACCAACATTTCCCACTTGTACTTAAAAATGAAGAAGGACAGTCGCAGTGTTAAGATCGTCAGGTTGAGCTCTAACACGAATACAATTAGTCGTTGTGCCAAGATGACCCAATTGAGCACAAAATTAAGAATGACGGACCGCAATGCCAAGATAGCTTGGTCCAGCTTGTGGCATGAAGACGACTGACCCTACCCACAATTATGCAGTAATTTATCTTGCAAAAGAAGGCTAAAAACTTGATCTAAATTTATATTTAGCGGCTAGTATGCAAAATCAAAATTTTATAAAATTTGAAAAATAGTTTACACATTAGGGGTATTACATAGGTATACGTATCATCTCAAGTAATATAGGATTTTCTTTTAAAACCCAGAGTTTCGATCCCACAAGGAAGCGAGGTAAGAAATCTCGTAGGGTAGCTCTAGTCTACTACTATTAGGTCAATATGGAATGTCAATTAAAGTGATTTTTCTAACAACTACAACTACTAGATGAAAATATTAATTGTAAGGATAAATTATCTAGATTATTTAGTTTAGAATTTTGATATGTTAAAGACTACCCTTCTCGTGCGATGACATAGATAATGTGGAGGAAAGAAATGCATGGAAGTTAATGTAGTAGCGACGAATAAGAGCATACCTATTTTTTACTTCTTTCTATTATATAAAGAACCTTGGCTAATCTAAAATTGGTATCTGCATTTATAGTAGAACTGGGTAGGTTCTAGAGTCCACTCCTATATTATCTAATGTGCCCTCTCCATAGGACCTACAAGTGACCCTTAGTTCCAATCTTTAGACCAAATTGATAAAAGAATCTAGCCTGTGATATACCAAAATAATATACTATTTCAAGTACATATTTTATGTTTATTTTTGGTGATATAACACTTTAAAAAAGGGTATTTTCATGTTTTATTACAGGTATAATATTTTTAGGCATTTGGAGCTAAAATGGAAAAAAGATGAAATTTAGAGTAAAAACAACAAATTTTGGGATTCTGCCACATGCTGCGGTAGATCGGTTCATGATGCGCAGTTTGACAGAGAACTGGCACATGATGCACCAGAGAAGATTTTTTGCAAATTAAGGCGGTTTGACACAAATGTGAATTTTCAAAGGGATACTTGTTCTACACACCTATTTGAGTAATACAATGCATCAAGACACTAAGGAAGGTTCTTTTAAGAAGGGATATGTTTCTTGGATCAAAAGACATATCTTATGAATTTAGAAGAGTTGACTTTTGGAGTGAACTTTTGGAGAGAATTTTGAATTCTTTTCAAGAGGAGGCAACCAAAAATAAAAGAGAAAAAATTCAGAAATTTGGAGAGAGAGTTGTTGGAGAGACGAGAAAGGGAGAGAGAGTGACAACAGGAAAATATGTTGAGATTTTCATACCTATTTTATACTGTTTTTTATGATATTATACTTTAAAGAAAGGCATTTTTGATGTTTTGTTGCAGGAATGATGAATTAGGGTCATTGGAGCAAAAAAATGCAAAAAGGAGCGAATTTGGAGCGAAAAGGACCAAAATATGAAGATTTGAACTAGGACGCCTATAGCGAGCCCAACGACACCGACGGCGAGCCCAATGGCGCAGACAGTGAGATTTTCCCGAGACACCTGAATTAATTCAATTAGTAGGTCCGCCGACGGCGCCCTCGAGGCCGTCGACGGCCAGCTCGGTGGTTATGTTCAATTAGGCATTGGATGAGGATGAATTTTGGAGGGGTGCTTAGGCAGCTCTTGGGAAAGCTCATCCACAACTTTAAAAGAAGATTTTGGCTGAAAATTAGAGAGGTCCTGGAGTTTAGAAAGGTTTTAGAGAGGGAGAGACTCAAAATTAAAGTATGAAAAAAGTGTAGAGAGTCAAAATTGTGAGGAATTCTTTGAGAGATTGTAAGAGTGGAGGGAAAGTGAGAGATTTCTTCCTTCCTGCAGCTTTGAAGAGGAGTTTTGTGTGCTGTAAAGAAAGGAAGAGATTCAGAGGAACTTTGAGGAGTTTTCTTAACGAGAAATTAGAGATAAGTTTATTTATTGTTGTAGTTTGTATGACTTTGATTTTATATATGAATTCTGAGTTTTATTGTGTTTTCTCCATGAGATCTGAGTAGTTTTCTCTATCTTTCTCCTTGTCTTGAGATTTGTGAAATGGTAATTTGAATTGGTTGAGCCACGAAAAAGTTAAAGAAATTATGATGATCTTTTCACTTTGATCTTAATATACTTTCGATCTGGCCAATTGATTTGTTAAAATATGTTGAATTTTATAACTAAAGTGAAGATTACATCCAAGATTCAGGGTGGTCAAAGCCCTTGGAAGTTGGGTGCAAATAAATAGGGAAATAAAATTATCGGGCTTAGAAGGAGATTTTAGAATGATAGACTAAAATCCTCAATTCGGTCCTATCGTTTGGGTGCTGAAGTGTACATGTTAGCCCTCAGGTGAGGGGAACGTGGGAGCTCTGAAGTGAGAGTCGGTATCCTCCTAGCCTAGCCGTAGATTCAGTAAACAAGCATATGATTAGTCAATGTTCTTTATGCCTGGACCAAAGGGTAAAGAATAGGAATGATCCTATTTGGCACAATACAAATTGAACTGATTCACTTTATCCGTTCACTATAATTTCTTGATAAGGAGAAGGATGCTTTCTTTTATATTGAATATCACATTAAAAACCTCATTAGTATAATTAGTTTTTTAAGAGTTATTAAAATCACATATTTATTTCAATTGCCTATTAATGACAGATAAGCAAATTGAATTCCATTGTTGCGATTAGGTATTGCTTTTTTCTAATATCTTAGTTCGTAGTTCTAGTATTACTCCCTATGAGATCGATATCTAGGACTCCATTAGAGCCCTATATTACTTGAGCGATATGTATACTTACGTTGATAAGTGTGACTTTACCATTACTAAATATTTTATACATCCATCTTTATCGAATCTATAAGTGTTATTAAATTTTGGTACAGTTGTTGAGGAATTAAATCTTTTAGCAGAAATATTAAATACTTATATTTTTAAGCATATATAAAGTCGCTGTCAAGTTTTTGGCGCCGTTTCCGGGGAGTAAACAAGAATCATAATTAGAGTAACGGACAAATTAGGATTATTAGAAAATTTTTACTTGAATTTGCAACTTATTTTTATATTTAGTTATAATTTACTGTGTATTGATTTCAAATTGTATGCGTAAATTCGGACCTGAACATCTTATATCATACGATTCATAATTAGAACCCACTGTTCGAAAAATTAGAAGACTGAGAAGAGAACCTAGAAATTCTGATATAATGAAAAACAACATGAACAATCAAGGAATAAAAAATGAACACCAACCTAGACCCCTACGAGATTATGATTCCTACAGCAGATGAAATTCACTTATCTATCCAAAATCCTGATGTAGCTACTAATTCATCTGATCCTACAGAAGATGAAATTCACTTATCTATCCAAAATCCTGATGTAGCTGCTAATTTTTTTAAGCTTAAACTTGCTAGTATCCAAATGGTACAAAATAATCAATTCGGAGGTACACCAAATGAAGATCCTAATTTACACCTGCTAGTTTTTTAGAACTTTGTGCTACCTTTAAAAATGACAGAGTTTCAAACGATGTTGTTAGACCTTTAGAACTATGTGCTACTTTTAAATATGATAGAGTCTCAAACGATGTTGTTAAACTTAGACGATACAAAACAATCAATTTGGAGGTACACCAAATGAAGATCCTAACTTACACCTCGCTAGTTTTGTCTGTGTGCTACTTTTAAATATGACAGAGTTTCAAACGATGCTGTTAGACTTAGACTTTTTCCTTTTTCACTGAGGGATAAGGCTAAGATGTGGTTAAATTCGTTAGCACCAGGATCTATTAGAACTTGGGGAGAACTTTCACAGAAATTTCTATCCAAATATTTCCCTCCATCCAAAACTGCTAAACTTAGAAATGACATAATATCATTTTGTCTAATTGATAGAGAATCAATATACGAAGCTTGGGAAAGATTTAAAGATCTTCTTAGGAAATGCCCTCATCATTCGTTACCAGATTGGTTGAAAATTAAAACTTTTTATAATGGATTAGTGGGATCACTTAGATTGATTATAGATGCTGCTACTGGTGGTTCTTTAATGTCAAAACCTTTTGATGAGGCTTATTCTTTAATAGAAGAGATGGCTATCAATAATTTTCAATGGCCCTCTGAAAGAATAAATCCTAAAAGAGTAGTTAGTATCCATGATTCTGATGCAATATCTATGTTAGCTTCGCAGTTAAAAGAGTAGCTAGTATCCATGATTCTAATGCAATATCTATGTTAGCTTCACAGATTGCTGCAATATCAAAGAAATTAGATGTGGGATGAATTATTCTCCAACACCTCTTGTGATGGAAGAGAATTCATCTGGGCAATTTGTGGATTATGAGTTATTCTCCAACACCTCCTATGATGGAAGAGAATTCATCTGGGCAATTTATGGATGTTCAACTTTCATATGAGACTTTAAATGCTATTAATAGACCTAACAACCCCATATTCGAACTATTATAACCCAGGTTGGAAGAATCATCCCATGAGACTTTAAATGTTATTAATAGACCCAACAACCCTTATTCAAACTATTATAACCCAGGTTTCATCCAAATTTTAACTGGAACAACAATTCTTCTACAAATCAACAATGGGCAAACAACCTAGTGAACCCATTAGGAAATTCATCGTTCTTCTACAAATCAATAATGGGCAAACAACCCAGTGAACCCATTAGGAAATTCATCCAACCAAAATGTAAACTATAGACCTTCTTATCCTCCAGGATTTAACAGTAACACTCAAATTAAGGAGAGAAATATTAACTATAGACCTTCTTATCCTCAAGGATTTAATAGTAATACTCAAATTAAGGAGAAGAAGTTTTATGGAAGAGCTGATATTAAACATGGGTCAACAATTGCAGAATCAAGGAAATCAATTACAAAATCAAGGAACTGCTATTTAGAATACAGAATTTAACAGTAATACTCAAATTAAGGAGAAGAAGTTGTCTATGGAAGAGCTGATATTAAACACACAATTGTAGAAGCAAGGAAATCAATTACAAATTCAAGGAAATCAATTACAAAATCAAGGAACTGCTATTAAATTGCAGAATCAAGAAATCAATTGCAGATTTAAGGAAATCAATTACAAAATCAAGGAACTGCTATGACACTCAAATTAAGGAGAAGAAGTTGTCTATGGAAGAGCTGATATTAAACATGGGTCAACAATGTAGAATCAAGAAAATCATTTACAATTTCAAGGAAACCAATTACAAAATCAAGGAACTGCTATTAAGAATATTGAAAATTAATTAGGGAATATTGCTACTGCGCTTAATAACCAAACATTGGGAATTTTTCCTAGTCTTGTGGAACCAAATCCTAAAGATCAAGGAAAAGAAAAAATAAAAAGTGATACAATTATGAAGTGGAAAAGAATTGGAGACAAGAGTACAAGAAGAAACAAAAATTGAAAAAGGGAAAGTGGATACCGACAAAGAAAAAGATCATGAATACCCAGATTTAGAATATCTACTTACACCAATGAAAATTACTATGGAGAAACCTCCACCACCGTTTCCTCAAAGATTGAAGCAACACCAATAGAATAAATAATTTTCCAAATTTTTATAAATTCTTAAGAAGTTAAAGGTAAATATTCCCTTCGTAAAAGCTTTAGAGCAAATGCCCAATTATGTGAATTTATGAAAGATATTCTGAACAAGAAAAGAAAGTTCACGGATAACGAAACTATTGCACTTAGCGAAGAGTGTAGTGCAATTATTCAGAAAAAGCTTCCAGAAAAATTAAAGGATCTTGGCAGTTTTATTATATCGTGTGCTATCGGTGAAAATTTTATGGAAGATCTTCATGTGATTTGGGAGCCAGCATTAATCTTATGCCTCTATCAATTTTTAAAAGATTAGATTAGGAGAAGTCTCAGCTACTTCTGTAACTCTTCAATTAGCGGATCGATCAGTTACATATCCTAAGGGAGTTATAGAGGATGTGTTAGTAAAAGTTGATAAATTTATCTTTCCTGTGGATTTTATTATTTTAGATATGGAGAAAGATAAAGAAATACCTATAATCTTAAGGAGACCATTTTTGGATACTGGAAAAGCTATGACAGATGTTCAAAAAGGAGAATTAACGATGAGAGTTAACGATCAAGAAGTAACTTTNAATAAATTTATCTTTCAATTGGATTTAATTGTTTTAGATATGGAGGAAGATAAAGAAATACCAATCATTTTAGGGAGACCATTTTTAGCGACTGGAAAAGCTATGATAGATGTTCAAAAAGGAGAANAAAAGCTTCCATAAAAATTAAAAGATCCTGGCAGTTTCACTATACTGTGTGCTATCGGTGAAAAATTTTATGAAAGAGCTTTATTTGATTTGGGAGCCAACAATAATCTTATGCCTTTATCAATTTTGAAAATATTAGGATTAGGAGAAGTCTCACCTACTTCTGTAACACTTCAATTAGCGGATCGATCGATTACATATCCTAAGGGAGTTATAGAAGATGTGTTAGTAAAAGTTGATAAATTTATATTTTTTGTGGATTTCATTATTTTAGATATGGAGGAAGATAAATAAATACTTATCATTTTAGGGAGACCATTTTTAGCTACTGAAAAAGCTATGATAGATGTTCAAAAAGGAGAATTAACTATGAGAGTTAACGATCAAGAAGTGATTTTTAACATTGTGAAATCTATGAAATACCCTGCTGTTGAAAGAGATAATGAATGTTTTCGCATGGAAATTAGTGAACATCTATTGAATGAACATTTTAAAGAACATTTTGAAGAGAAAGAACAATTTGAAGATAGTGATGAAGTTATTTTGGACGAATTAGAAAATGAAGAATTAGATTATGTTCAGGAAAGATTTGAGATGCTGGATATTACAGAAAATGCTGACAAGTATCTATTTCCATCAATTATAAACCATTTGAACTTGAGTTGAAAAATTGCCTAGCCACTTATAGTATGTGTTTCTGGGAGACTCATCTACATTACCTATTATTATATCTTTAGAATTAAATGATTTGCAAGAGCAAAGACTGTTATATACATTAAAAAGACATAAGAAAGCTTTTGGTTGGACCTTAGCTGATATTAAGGGAATCAGTCATTCGATCTGTATGCAGAATTATACTGGATGAACAATATAAACCAAGAATTGATCCACAAAGGAGATTAAACCCAATGATAATGATATTAGATGAACAATATAAACCAAGAGTAGATCCACAAAGGAGATTAAACCCAATGATGAAAGAATAATTATATTAGATGAACAATATAAAATGAGAGTTGATCCACAAAGGAGATTAAATCCAATGATGAAAGAAGTAGTTAAGAAGGAAATTTTGAAATGGTTAGACACTGGAATTATATATCCTATTTCAGGTAGTGCGTGGGTAAGTCCAATTCATTGTGTTTCTAAGAAAGGAGGAGTGACTATTGAAACAAAATAAAATAATGAATTAATACATATCAGACAAGTTACTGGGTGGTGTATTTGCATTGATTATAGAAAATTAAACACTGTCACTGGGAAAGATCACTTACCTTTACCCTTTTTAGACCAAATAGTAGATAGACTTATTGGGCACAAATATTTTTTTTTTGGATGGATATACCGGTTACCATCAAATTCTTATTACTTTTGAGGATCAAGAAAAGACAACATTTACTAGTCCTTTTGGAACTTTTGCTTTCGAAGAATGACTTTTGGATTATGTAATGCATTTGCAACATTCCAGAGATGTAGGATGTCTATATTTAGTAAGTTAATTGATGATGGATTGGAAGTATTTATGGATGATTTCTCTGTATTTGGAACATCATTTGACGCATGCTTAAATTATCTTTAAAAAATTTTGGAGTTATGCGAAAGAACTAATTTGGTTTTGAATTGGAAGAAATGTCAATTTATGGTTGCAGGAAGAATTGCGTTAGGGCATAAAATTTTGGAAGATGGTATGAAACCAGGCCCTACAAAAATTCAAGTTATATCTAAACTAACACCTCCTACTAATGTAAGAGAGGTTAGGAATTTTATGGACATGTTGGTTTTTACAGGCGTTATATTAAAGATTTTTCAAAAATTACCAAACCTCTAGATTCAAGTTATATCTAAACTAACACCTCCTACTAATGTAAGAGAAGTTAGGAGTTTTCTTGGATTCAAGTTATATCTAAACTAACACCTCCTACTAATGTAAGAGAAGTTAGAAGTTTTCTTCGACAGTTTTTACAGCAGTTTTATTAAAGATATTTCAAAAATTACTAAACATCTATGCCAACTTTTAGAAAAGGATAAGAAATTTGAATTTACTGAAAGTTCTTTAAATGCCTTTGAGTTATTAAAAGAAAAATTAATCACAACCCCTATTATAGTTTCACCTAACTGGGAGAANTCTTGTTGGGCACAAATATTTTTACTTTTTAGATGGATATACCGGTTACCATGAAATTCCTATTGCTCCTGAGGATCAATAAAAGACAAAATTTACTAGTCTGTTTGGAACTTTTGCTTTTCGAAGAATGCCTTTCGGATTATGTAATGCACCTGCAACATTCCAGAGATGTATGATGTCCATATTTAGTAAGTTAATTGATGATGGATTGGAAGTATTTATGGATGATTTCTCTGTATTTGGAACATCATTTGACACATGCTTAAATTATCTTAAAAAAGATTTGGAGTTATGCGAAAGAACTAATTTATTTCTGAATTGGGAGAAATGTCAATTTATGGTTGTAGGAGGAATTGTGTTAGGGCATAAAATTCGAAAAATGATATTGAAGTAGACCCTGCAAAAATTCAAGTTATATCTAAATTAACACCTCCTACTCTGGTATGGAAGCAGACCCTGCAAAAATTCAAGTGTGTTAGGACATAAAATTTTGGAAAATGGTATGGAAGCAGACCCTGCAAAAATTCAAGTTATATCTAAATTGCTAATGTAAGAGAATGAGTTTTTTTGGACATGTTGGTTTTTACAGGCGTTTTATTAAAGATTTTTCAAAAATTACTAAAACCCTGCAAAAATTCAAGTTATATCTAAACTAACACCTCCTGCTAATGTAAGAGAGGTTAGGTAGACCCTGCAAAAATTCAAGTTATATCTAAATTAACACCTCCTACTAATGTAAGAGGGGTTAGACAGACCTTCCAAAAATTCAAGTTATATCTAAACTAACACCTCCTACTAATGTAAGAGAGGTTAGGAGTTTTATGGACATGTTGGTTTTTACAGGCGTTATATTAAAGATTTTTCAAAAATTACCAAACCTCTAGATTCAAGTTATATCTAAACTAACACCTCCTACTAATGTAAGAGAAGTTAGGAGTTTTCTTGGATTCAAGTTATATCTAAACTAACACCTCCTACTAATGTAAGAGAAGTTAGAAGTTTTCTTCGACAGACCCTGCAAAAATTCAAGTTATATCTAAACTAACACCTCCTACTAATGTAAGAGACGTTAGGAGTTTTCTTGGACATGTGGATTTTACAGGCGTTTTATTAAAGATATTTCAAAAATTACCAAACCTCTATGCCAACTTTTAGAAAAGGAAAGGTGTTTTATTACAGATTTTTCAAAAATTACCAAACCTCTATGCCAACTTTTAGAAAAGGACAAAAAAATTAAATTTACTGAAAACTGTTTAAATGCCTTTGAGTTATTAAAGGAAAAATTAATCACAGCCCCTATTATAGTTTCACGCATTTGAGTTATTAAAGGAAAAATTAATCACAGCCCCTATTATAGTTTCACCTAACTGGGAGAATATTTGAACTTATGTGGATACTAGTGATTATGCTATTGGAGCTGTCATTGGACAAAGGTATGAAAAGATTTTTAAAGTTATATACTACGCTANGTTCTTGGACAAAAGTATGAAAGGATTTTTAAAGTTATATACTATGCTAGTAAAACTCTTAATGATGCACAAATTAACTATACTAGTTTTTAAGGTGATATACTACGCTAGTAAAACTCTTAATGATGCTCAAATTAACTATACTGTTTTAAAAAAGAGTTACTAGCTATTGTGTATGCTTTAGATAAATTCAGATCTTATTTAATTGAAGCTGGTTACTGGCTATTGTGTATACTTTAGATAAATTCATATATTATTTAATTGGAGCTAAATATTTTGTGCATATCGATCACTCTACTATTAAATATCTGATGCAAAAGAAGGATGATAAACCAAGGTTAATTAGATGGATACTTTTGATNTTGTGCACTCTGATCACTCTGCTATTAAAGATCTGATGCAAAAGAAGGATGTCAAACTAAGGTTAATTAGATGTATACTTTTGATGCAAGAATTTGATCTTGTGATTATTGATCAAAAGCAAACTGATAATTAAATTGTTGATCATTTGTCAAGATTAGAAAATCATGAATTATCTGACACCGATAATGAAATTACAGACAGTTNACTGATAATCAAATTGTTGATCATTTGTCAAGATTAGAAAATCAAGAATCATCTGATACTGACAATGAAATTACAGACAGTTTCCCTGATGAACAACTTTATAATATTAATGAGTGGAAAAACCATGGTATGCTGATTTTGTTAATTATATTGTAAGTGATATTTTGCCACCTATTCTGACATTGACATGGTATGCTGATATTTTAACTATATTATAAGTGATATTTTGCCACCTATGTTGACACTACAAAAATAATGGAAATTCATTCATGATGCAAAAGCATATTTTTGGGATGAGCCTCATTTATGTAAATAATATAAGGATCTGATTATGAGAAGATGTGCACCTTATGAAGAAACTGAGCTTATCATTTAGAAATGTCATGATTCTGAATTTGGAGAACATTTTGGGATTGATAAAACTGCTTATAAAATTTTACAAACTGGATTTTATTGGCTTACTATCTTTAGAGATGTTTATAGATACATAAAAATTTGTGATTGATGTCAACGAGTAGGCAATATATCTAGAAGAAATGAAATGCCTCTGAATTTCATGTTAGAAACTCTTTGATGTTTGGGGATTAGATTTTATGGGACCATTTATTCCTTCATTTGAGAACTTATATATGTTAATTATAGTAGACTACGTTTCAAAGTGGATTGAAGCACAAGATTTACCTTGTTGTGACGCTAAAAGTGTTTCAAGATTCTATGTTTCTAAGTGGATTGAAACCCAAGCTTTACCTTGTTGTGACGCTAAAAGTGTTTCAAGGTTTTTAATGAAAAATATTTTCACTAGATACAGAATGCCTATAATGATTATCACTGATGGAGGATCCCATTTTAGAAATAAATACATTCAGAGATTGGCAAAAAATTTAATATTATTCATAGAATCTCTACTGCGTATCATCCACAAACCAGTGAGTTAGCTGAAGTTTCTAATAGAGAGATTAAACAATTACTTGAGAAGACTGTAAACCCTAGTAGAGTAGATTGGTCCACTAGACTGGATACCGCATTATGGGCTTACAGGACTGCTTATAAACTCCTACTGGATTGACTCCTTATAGACTAATTTTTGGAAAGACTTGTCACTTACTAGTAGAATTGGAGCATAAAGCATATTGTGCGATTAAGGAATTCAATTATAATTTGAAAGATGCTGGTAAAAAGAGATTATTATAACTAAATAAATTGGAAGAATTAAGAAATGAATATTATGATAACGACTGAATTGATAAGAAGAAACTAAAGTTATGGCATGATCGGAAGATTAACCAGAAAAACTTTAAACCAGGACAAGAAGTTTTATTTTACAATACTAGGCTGAAGTTATTCCCTGGGAAATTAAAGTCTCGTTGGTTAGGACCCTTTACTGTGACTCAAGTTGTTACTTACGGAGCTATTGAAGTTGAAAATCAAAAAAGTAGAAAAAAATTTAAATTAAATAGACACAGATTAAAACTGTATTTTGTGGGTAAAAGACCAAATTTTAAAGAGGTTTTAATGTTCGGTCAACCTGAGTAAGACCTGAATATGTTGGGCTGACGACGTAAACCAAGCGCTTTATGGGAGGCAACCCATAATTATCTTTATTTTTACTATAATTATAGTAGTTTTTTATTTGAAATTATCATTATTTTGTGATAGTATTAAGCTCTACTATTCTTATTTACCCTTGAATCATCATAAAAATTGGATTCATAGAGAAAAATTGGAACGCATTCGGGATAGAGCGAAACTGTGTAATTTTTGCCTTGGGCACCGACGGTGCCATCCACGCCGCCGATGGTGGATTTTTCCCGAGAGTCCATGCAAATAATTATAGAAGGTGCACCGACGGCACCCTCGACCTCACCGACGGCGAGACCGGCGAGATGGCGGTTTCTGGAGTTTGAATGGCAGTTTTTGGTGATATTTGGGCGGGAGTTACCCTTTTAAACTCCCAAATTTAATTCCTAAGTTCATATTTCCCCCAAAAACAAAGTGAAACTCCACCAATTTCATCCTTATGGCGTCCAAATCCCCTGATAATCCCAGAATGCGATTGTTCAATCGGCAAAAGTTTATTAGTGCGGAAGCGTAGTGAATCTTCAACTAGGTACTGATGAAGAAAAGATTGATTAAGGAATGAGGATTCGTAAATTGCGGATTGAATAATCCCTCTACGACAATTGAAGAGATGATAGTATGGCGAAGATGGGAAGTGCTATGTTACACTACCGCTGTCGTGGTTGTTCCTGTGGTGAAGGAATTTTATGCAAATTTGCATGAGATCAACTAGGGAGTCGTTTATGTGCAAGGTAGATGGATAACTTTCACTCCTGCACGGATCAATGAATTATACATGATCGAGAACGTTTCTGTCTGACACTATTCCAACTTCATCTTGATGAGAAACCAGATGAATGAGATTTACCAATATTTAACGGACGAAACTGAAGACTGTGAAATGAGAGAAAACGGGTATGTTAATTTTTTTGCGACACTCCTAAATCCCCTTTCAAAACTCTGGCACTTCTTCATTTCTGCAAAACTATTGCCAACAATGAAGATTGGTGAAGTTTCTAAAGAAAGTGTTATTCTGATTTATTGCATCCAAAGGGGACTGCCGATCGATATTGGATCAATAATTGTGAAGTCGGTTTTGGGCCTGATCGTTCATGGATCAACTTATGGGCTTGGACACCCTTCCAAAATTTTCTCACTTTGCAGTCAGTTCTAATTATCCTACGAAAATTGGGAAAAGGTACTTCTACCTTGGAAGCCTTTGGACCCAATTTAGAGATTCCCAGCTTTTAAAGATGAAAATGACATGACTATTATGGTAGATCAAGTATTTCAGAATTCACTGCCAGTTCAACCCTTAGTTCCTGACAAGACTCTGGTGATCCTACGCAGAATCAAGAAATTGGAGAAGGAGGTACAAAATGTCATGAATGCAATTAATAATATCTCTGATTTCTTTAATCATCTAGACTGGTGGATGAATGATCATTTTGAGCACTCTGGACATTTAGAAGATAGTTTGATACGACTGATGAGCAGGATGAAATTAATAGAAGAGGATTCTACTGAAGAATTTACATACTGACCCTTCTACAACCTCTTCGTTTATGTGCAATCAATAGGTGATCTCAGAGGAGAATCTAGTACTGAATATGAAGAATAGTA
The DNA here is from genome assembly GCA_002079205.1 of Phalaenopsis hybrid cultivar. NCBI lineage: Eukaryota > Viridiplantae > Streptophyta > Magnoliopsida > Asparagales > Orchidaceae > Phalaenopsis > Phalaenopsis hybrid cultivar. The sequence continues at coordinate 209,986 of JXCR01103175.1, forward strand.
GATTTATATTACTACCTGTCTATCTATGTATGTAGTTTGATTTGAACTTTGCATTTGCTTTGCTTTAGATCTCTGTATAGTTCAGACTAAGCATAAAATGTTTTTTTTTTCAGCATTTTGAGTGTTGTGACTTGGATTGTGACGCTGAATTAATGTACCGAGGTTGAGAAAATATCAAACTTAGGTGTCTTATGTAACGAATAATGTACTGACCAAAGGAAAATATGTTGAGATTTTTGTACCTCTTTTATACTATTTTTAATGTTATTGCACTTTAAAGAAAGGTATTTTTGATGTTTTGTTGCAGGAATGATGAATTATGGTCAACGGAGCAAAAAGATGCAAAAATGAGCGAATTTGGAGCAAAAAGGGCAAAAATGTGGAGAATTGCACTAGGGCGCCGACGACGAGCTTTTCCCGAGGTTACAGGACAAAATCTCCAGAAGCCCGCCGACAGCGCCATTGAGGCCGCCGACGGCGAGATCGACGATTATGTGTACTTGTACAATGGATAAGGCTGAATTTTGGAAGGGTGCATAAGCAACTCTCGGGAAAAACCATCCACATCTTTAAAGAGAAGATTTTGGCCAAAAATAGAAGAGTACTAGAGGTTAGATAGGTTCCATTAGTGTGTAGAGAGCTTGCTATAGAGTGTAACTGTGAGAAATTCTTTGAGAAATTGTAAGAGTGGATGGAAAGTGAGAGATTTCTTCCTCCTTGCTACTTCGAAGAGGACTTCCATGTGCTGTAAAGAAAGGAAGAGATTCAGAGAAACTTCGAGGAGTGTTCTTGGGGAGAAATTTAGAGATAAGTTATTTACTTGTAATAGTTTGTATAGCTTTGATTTTAAATTCGAATTTCGAGTTTGGTTGTGTTTTTCCCATGAGTTCTGAGTAGTTTTCTCTGTCTTTCTCCTTGTCTCGAGATTTGTGAAATGGTGNTGGAAAAAGAAAGGATTAAAAACAATCCATGAAAAGAAAAGAAAATTATATAGGATTGAAAGCAATCCAAATGAAAAAGAGAAAATAAAAGAAAGAGAAAAAATTATTATGGAAGTGAGGAGAAGCTTCAAGATATGTCTAATCAAAAATTGGCTTCACTGAACCTACTTAAAGGGAAAACTTAAATACATTCCTGAACTTATATTTACGGAATAGATCTTTACTAGTAGTGTTTTCATGAAGTTCCTATCATTTGAATATTCTAAGTGACTTAATATTGCAACATATAATCATTTTTAAAATGAATAAAAGACTAGAACTCTTAAACTAGATGACTAGATAATCTTATGGCTACAGAGTTAATTCAATTACTTGAATTTTTTTCTAAAAATCTCACTATGATATTTATTAAAACTTATAGTATTTTTGAATTAAATTTTTACTACAATAAAACATAACTTTTATATAGTACTAAAATTACTTGAGGACAAGTAATAGTTAAGTTTGGGGGATTTAAAGAAAAATATGTTGTGATTTTCATACCTATTTTATACTATTTTCTATGATATTGCACTTTAGAGAAAGGTATTTTTGATGTTTTATTGCATGAATGATGAAATAGGGTCATTGGAGCAAAAAGATGCAAAAAGGAGCGAATTTGGAGTAAAAGGACCAAAATGTGAAGAATTGAACTAGGGCACCGACGGTGCCATCTATCCCGCTGACGGCGAGATTTTCCCGAGACTCCAAAATTAATTCATTAAGGAGGTCCACCGACGGCGCCCTCGAGGCCACCGATGGCGAGCTCGGCGGTTTTGTCCAACTTGGCTTTGGATGAGGACAAATTTTGAAGGGATGCTTAGGCAACTCTTAGGAAAGCTCATCCACAACTTTAAAAGAATATTTTGGCCTAAAATTAGAGAGGTCTTGGATGTTAGAAAGGTCCTAAAGAGAGGGGAGACTCAAAATTGAAGTGTGAAACAAGTGTAGAGAGTCTAAATTGTGAGGAATTCTTTGAGAGATTGTAAGAGTGGAGGGAAAGTGAGAGATTTCTTCCTCATTGCCGCTTTGAAGAGGAATTCTGTGTGTTGTAAAGAAAGGAAGAGATTCAGAGGAACTTCAAGGAGTTTTCTTGAAGAGAAATTAAAGATAAGTTTATTTATTGTTATAGTTTGTATGACTTACATTTTATATATGAGTTCTGAGTTTTGTTGTGTTTTCCCCATGAGATCTAAGTAGTTTTCTCTGTCTTTCTCCTTGTCTTGAGATTTNTATTAAACCCTACTTTCTATCATTAGTTATTTACTAGTTTTCCAAATTATCTACTTATTTCAATTGCCTATTAATGACAGATAAGGAAATTGAACGCCGTTGTTGTAGTTGAAGTATTACTTTTTATTAAGCCTTAGTCCGTAGTATTCTATTTCTCCCTGTGGGATTGATAACTAGGACTCTATTAGAGCCCTATATTACTTGAGCGATACGTATACTTGCGTTGACAAATTTAACTTTAACATTATTGAATATTATATCTATACATCTTTATTAAATAAAACACATATATTTAAAGTCGCTGTCAAGTTTTTGACACCATTGTTAGAATTTAAATCTTCTAGTAGCACCATCAAATTCTTAAAATTGTCGATTTACCAAATAAAAGGTCGGTCATGTACCTCTTGGAATTTATACATAAATGTGATTATTTGTGTTGCGAAAGTTAAATTGTGATAAGTACATCATTTAATCACTTAAAATTATGCCTATAATGATTGAACGGATGTCGTTGAGGCTTGAAATTGATCGAAATCACAAAAATCCAAAAATTGAACCAAATCAATAGAGCCTGCTGACGGCGCTCTCGACACCGCCAATGACGGACTTTTCCCAAGACTAGGGATATAATTTCAATAGAGCGCGCTGACTGCGCCGAATACCCTGCCGATGGTGAGATCCTTAAAAAACACCTTTAATCGCAATTTTGACCAGTCAACCACCACTATTCATCATCCCCTTCCTCTGAAAAACGCAATTTTTGACCTAGGGCTTGAGAGATATTGGATTGGGAGGCAATTTCAAGGCATTTAGACACCGGCTTTGATCATCCTTGGTAAGAGCTTCACTCCAAATTAAAAATATTTAATTTTCACTATGATTTTCTTCCACATTGAAGAGATCCAAAAATTTTGAGAATGTGAAGAAACTGTTGGGAAGAAATTCATGGAACTTAGTGTTGAACTCTTAGAATTACTTTTGGAAGCCATTATTTGCATATTTGAAGTATATTTTAGAATTTTTCTATAATGTTATTAGATTGAAATGTCTCCACGTCAAAAGAGACGACTTGAGTTCGATGAGTCTCGCTTCATCAATGCGAAGGCTCAATCAAGATTTACTTCTGTATTTGAAGGAAAGAAATGCATACAATATCGAGTTTTTGAAAGTCCGGGAGGAGAAATTGAACGAGTTATTACCGAGCGGAAGTGAGAAAACGTCTGTTACACCACCAATAAAGCTGCTGCAAATATTGTGAAGGAATTCTATGCCAACATATTCTATTCTGAAGATGGAATCGTTCAAGTGCAGGGATTTCCTGTTGAATTTAATGCCTCCCGCATTAACACTTTTTACAAAGTCCCAGACTCTTATAGCTGCCTTTATTAATCCTTCAGTTGTATGGAAGGCCCCCTGAATGATGTGATCAACTTTCTCACTGATGGGAAAGGAACATGGAAGATACAGCGAGAACAGGTAAATTTTTCTGCTTCCATGATGAATGCCACCTCTAAGGCGTGACACTATTTCATTTCTTAGGAGAACGGGTAAACTTTTTTGCTTCCATGTTGAATACCACCTCTAAGGCGTTGCACTATTTTGCCCCCTGAATGATGTGATCAACTTTCTCACTGATGGGAAAGGAACGTGGAAGATTAAACAAGAGTGGGTAAATTTTTCTGCTTCCTTGATGGGAAAGGAACATGGAAGATAAAACAGCGAGAACGGGTAAATTTTTCTGCTTCCATGCCTAAATGCCACCTCTAAGCGTGGCACTATTTTATTTCCACTCGTTATCGACTTACCACCATAGTGAAGTAACTAAAGATAGAGCTATCTGAATTTTTGTATTCAGAATGACAGAAATATAAATGTGGGGAGAATTAGTTTTAAGAATATACTGACTACTGCAAGGAGTGAAACAAGTGGAGGGCTAGGACATCCTGGCCTTATTTATGCACTTTGCCAACTTTCTGGAGTGGAAGCTGGAGGAGATGAGTAATGTGTTTACCCTCTGAAACCCATTAGTAAAGTTAATTTGAAAACTTATGAATCCCATTAGAAATGGAGAACTGGAAGTAGGAGTCAAGAACCTTCTACTAGTAGAGATGTCCCCTCTACAAGTTATGACCTTCCACCTTCTAGTTCCCCTACTTTGACTGATTTGATGAATGAGTTGAGCTTACAGTGGAAGAGCATAGAATTAATAAATGAAAGTCTTGGAGGTTTAGAACGTCAACATGATTGTGATAGTGAGTACCTTCAGAGGCATTCAAATTTTGAGGTAGCTTACTACGAAGCTCAGGCCCTGACAATACAGAGGTGAGCCTGATGTTACTTTCCTTGAGTGCCCCCGAAATACTCAATATCAGCCCGATTCACCTGTTGATCAAGGAGATGAAGACATAGTTTGAGATTTTGATATTTGAATGTAATTGATGTACTTGTTCTTTTATTTTTTTGATCTTTTGCAATAGAAATGGATGTTTGTGTGTGTTTGTACTTTCATTTTTATTGTTATATTGTAATCAGACGATTTTTAATTTTTGTTATAAAGTTAGTGTGGTATTTAAATTTGCATGTGTAGTATAATAGATGTTGTGTAGTATTTTGTGAATTGTAATGTAATGTGCTTTTTATTTTCGCATTTTAATTGTAATTATTTTGTTTAGTATTGTGGTTGTGTTAGGGAATGTTGTGTTTATTTAATATTTTAGTTTTGTAGTTATTTCAAATTTCATTACCCAGCATTTTCTCTAATGATTTATATGTGTAGAAAGCTCCTAATATTACAGACCAGGTGAAGTAGAAATTTTGAGAAAGACTACAAAAATTTCATAATGATGAAAATGCCTAAAATGCTGAGGTATGATTAATATTTAGAGTTTTTTCTTTCCACCTGTATTATTTTATATTGAAAAATTTAAGTTTGGGGGAGGGGAAAAAAAAGATTAACTATTAGATGCCCTCTATTTAATTATTTTCAAAAATTATTTATATGATTTTATGTAGTGAATTTAATACAGGTAACTATATTTTGTAGCTATTTAAATATTATGGTAGATTTAAAGAAATATTTTTGTAATAAAAATTAATTTTGTAACTTAAGATATTTAGTATAAGAGAATAAGATTATAGTTAACTATTTAAAGTAAAGGAAACTATATTTTGAAGTATTAAGAATCTAGAAATTCATTTGAGAAGAAAAGATTGGGCCTCAATGATGTAAAAACTATGAAATATTTATAAGGTAAAGGAAAACTTTGAGTTTTAAATTTATGGAAACAAAGGTGATGTTCAAAATCATTAAAAGCTATCCAGATATAGTAATCATCACTTGAAAAAGAAAAAAAAAGGATTGACAACAATCCCTGAAAAGAAAAGAAAAATATATAAGAATGAAAGAAATCAAAATGAAAAAGAGAAAAGAAAAGAAAAGAAAGAAAAAAAATATAAGAAAGTGAGGAGAAGCTTGAGGATATGCCTAATAAAAAATTGGCTTCACTGGACCTACCTAAAGGGAAAACCTAATTACATTCCTAAACTAATATTTATGGACTAGATCTTTTACTAGTAGTGTTCCCATGAAGTTCCTATCAATTGAATATTCTACGTGACTTAATATTGCAACATACAGTCATTCTTGAAATGAATAGAAGACTAGAACTCTTAAACTTGATGACTAGATAATCTTGTAGCTACAAATTTAATTTAATTACTTGAATTTTTTCTGAAAATCTCACTATGGTATTTATTTAAATCAAACTTGTAGTATTTCTGAATTAAAACTTCACTACAATAGATCATAACTTTTATGTAGTACTAAAATTACTTGAGGACAAGTAATAATTAAGTTGGGGAATTTTGACCAAATGAAAAAAATGTTGAGAATTTCAAACTTATTTTATACTATTTTTTATGATATTGGACTTTAAAGAAATGTATTTTTGATGTTTTGTTGCAGGAATGATGAATTAGGGTCATTGGAGCAAAAAATGCAAAAAAGAGCGAATTTGGAGCGAAAAGGACCAAAATGTGAAGATTTGAACTAAGGCACTGACGGCGAGCCCAACGGCACCGACGACGAGATTTTCCCAAGACTACCGAATTAATTCACTTAGAAGGTCCACCGACGGCGCCCTCAAGGCCACCGACGGCAAGCTCGGCGGTTGTGTCCAATTAGGCATTGGATGAGGATGAATTTTGGAGGGGTGTTTAGGCAACTCTTAGGAAAGCTCATCCACAACTTTAAAAGAAGATTTTGGCCAAAAATTAGAGAGGTCAAGGTCCTGGAGAGGGAGAGACTAAAAATTGAAGTGTGAAAAAAGTGTAGAGAGTCAAAATTGTGAGGAATTCTTCGAGAGATTGTAAGAGTGGAGGGGAAGTGAGAGATTTCTTCCTCCTTGCCGCTTCAAAGAGGAATTCTGTGTGCTGTAAAGAAAGGAAGAGATTCAGAGGAATTTTGAGGAGTTTTCTTGTGGAGAAATTAGAGATATGTTTATTTATTATTGTAGTTTGTATGACTTTGATTTTATGTATGAATTCCGAGTTTTGTTGTGTTTTCCTCTTGAGATCTGAGTAGTTTTCTCAGTCTTTCTCCTTATCTTGAGATTTGTGAAATGGTGATTTGAATTGGTTGAGCCACGAAAATGTTAAAAAAATTGTGATGATCTTTTCACTTTGATCTTAATTTACTTTCAATCTGGTCAATTAATTTGTTAAAGTATGTTGAATTTTACAACTAAAGTGAAGATTACATCCAAGATTTAGGGAGGTCAAAGCCCTTACAAGTTCAGTGCAAATAAATAGGGAAATAAAATTATCGGGCGTAGAATTGGAGATTTTAGAGTGACAGACTAAAATCCCCAATTCGGTTATATCATTTGGGTGCTGAAGTGTAGATGTTAGCCCTCAGGTGAGGGGAACGTGGGAGCTCCGATGTTTGGGTGTTGATGTGTAGATGTTAGCCCTCAGGTGAGGGGAACGTGGGAGCTCCAAAGTGTCCGGTATCCTCCCAGCCTAGCTGTAGATTCAGTAACCAAGCATAGGATTAGTCAATGTTCTTTATTCGGTATCCTCCCAGCCTAGCCGCAGAATCAGCCAAACATAGGATTAGTCAATGTTTTTTAAGGTATCCTTCCAGCCTAGCCATAGAATCAGTAACCAAGCATAGGATTAGTCAATGTTCTTTAAGTATCCTCCCAGCCTAGCCGCAGAATCAGTAAACAAGCATAGGATTAGTCAATGTTCTTTATGCATATTCTCCTAGCCTAGCCGCAGATTTAGTAAACAACCGTAGGATTAGTCAATATTCTTTATTCCTGGACCAAATGGTAAAGAATAAGTATGCTCCTATTTGGCAGAATACAAAATGAACTGATTCACTTTATTCGTTCACTATAATTTCTTGACAAGGAGAATGATGCTTTCTTTTATATTGAATATCACATTAAAAATCTCATTAGTATAATTAGTTATTTAAGAGTTATTAAAATTTAAATAGTTATTTTAATTTTCTATTAGTGACAGATAAACAAATTGAACTTCGTTGTTGCAATTAAAGTATTGCTTTTCTAAAGAACCTTCATTGGTATAATTAGTTATTTAAGAGTTATTAAAATTACATATTTATTTCAATTGCCTTCTTCATTAGTATCATTAGTTATTTAATAGTTATTAAAATTACATAATTATTTCAATTGCCTAATAGATGACAGATAAGCAATTTGAATTATATTGTTGTGATTAAGTGTTGATTTTCTAAAATCTTAGTTCAACCGATAAGCAAATTGAATTCCATTGTTGCGATTGAGTATTGTTTTTTTCTAATATCTTAGTTCGTAGTTTTAATATTACTCCCTGTGGGATCGATATCTAGGACTCCATTAGAGCCCTATATTACTTAAGCGATATGTATACTTGCATTGATAAGTGTGACTTTACAATTATTGAATATTTTATGCATCCATCTTTATTGAATCTATAACTGCTATTAAGTTTTGGTACAGTTACTGAGGAATTAAATCTTTTAGCAGCAGTATTAAATACTTATATTTTTAAGCTTATATAAAGTCACTGTCAGAGAGAAAGTTGGCGTGAGAGGCAAGAGGAGAAGAGGAGATTTTATTCTAGGGATGTAAGAGGAGAGGGAATGGGAGAATGCTTCTTCATTACACTTCTAAGAGTGAAAGGCTTGGAGAGAACTTCTAGGGATTTTCTCAGGAGGATTGTGAGATAAGTTGTACTTTTATTTCTTTTATTTTGTAAACTTGTTTTTATATATGAAATCCGTGTTTTGTAGTATCCTTATCATGAATTCTGAGTAGTCTTCTTTATCCTTCTCCCTACTTTAAGATATGGTTTTATTAAGAATTTATTTTGTTTTCTACAATTTTAAATGTTCATAATTTATGATGATTTGAATTCTGGTCTTTATTTACTTTTTGATCCGACCAATTGAAATGTTAAAACTTTTTGAGAGACATATGCTCTAAAAAGGGATATAATTTCTACAACATAGGGAGAATCACATTTGATTTCATGGGAGAGTATGTCATCCATGGGATTGGGTACAAATAAATAGGAAAATATACTTTGTTGGAGATTTTAATGTGACAGATTAAATTCCTTAATTTGGTCCAGTTGATTGGAAACTGATGTGAGATTGTTAGCCCTCAGGTGAGGGAGTAGTGGGAGCTTTAGAGTGGCAGTCGGTATCCTCCCAGCCTAACCACAAAATTAGAGACCAAACTTTGGATTAGTCAATATTTTTTTTATAACACCCAAAAGATGGTAAAGAATATGATTGCTCATATTTGGCACAAAATAATTTTTATTTATATTTTTAATGATTTCAATTTCTTCACAATCCATATACTCATTGTAAAGGAGAAGGATGTTTTCTTAAATTTGAACTTTCCGTAAAAACAAAAACTTTGTTTAGTTTTCATAATTTTACTTTTGAAAGTTAGTTCTTAGTTAGTTAACTTTGTTTTTTGACTAAATTTTATATAACTTAAAAAATTATAAAATTGATTTTGGGAGTTCTCTGTGATTAGAAGGTTTTTCTAAAAATAAAACTGTAATTAAAATAAAAATTTCTTTTTTTAAGCATATTTTGAATATATAATAATAAGAAATAAAAAAAGTTATAAAATTAATAAAACTCATGGAAATGTTCTAAATTGTTTCCTAAGCACTTAAGAGCAATTGAATTTTTTTTTTCTAAGTTAAAACATTGAATTTTAAATCCTTAAAAAATAATTTTCAAAGACTAAAAATGGATTTTTTTAATCTTTCATCTAAATAATTCTAATAATTCAAAGAAAAATCATAAAAATTTGAAATTTTTTCTTCTGGGTTCTTTGAACTCAGAGAGATTAATAAAAATGAAAAAAATTAATTTTCCATATTTGATTTTCTTTATAATTAATTAATACTCCATAATTTAAAATAATTTTAATAATTCAAATAAAACTAAAAAAATAATGAAATTTAGTCTAAGTGGTTCTTTGGTCTAGATCTATCTCCAGTAAAAATTTCAAATGATTAGGCTTTGCCTTGGTCAAGTTATTGAATTTTCTTTGAAAAATCTTATTTTTGCATGTAAATAATCATGTAAATTAAATTAAATTTTGAAAAATCACATTTTCACCTTTGATTTCTTAGTTGACTCATGAGTGAGATAGGATAAAAATACCAAAGTCATTTGAATTAAATTTGATGAATTATGAAGTGATAGAGCCTTAGGGGTAAAAGTGCAATTTTGAAAATCTAGCCCTATTTAACAATTAGACTTAATTCAAGAGGGTAAAATGGGTAAACTTTGATCTCAATTAACATGTTTGGATGATTTAAACATAATGGATTAATTAGTAGAAACCAATTTCATTTTTCTCAATTAAAGGATAAATTTGCAATTTTCTAAATTTTGTAAATCTTTAAGATTTGGAGGTCTATTAAATTAAATGATCTTATACTTAGGGGTATGATTTTAGATGTTAATAACTCACAAATTTCATACCCCTATTTGGTGTTAAAATGACATTCAAATGTTTTGATAATGAATTATTATCATTCAAAATTCAACTTCTCTTAAGAAATTACTAATGTGTCCACCAAGGTTCTAAGGGCTTAGTAGTGACCTATGCTAAATCAAATTTGGTTAAATGAGGATTAGAAAAGTGAATGTAACTAAAATTTGAACACCTTTAAAACATTACAAGCCCAAGTTAAAGCTGAAATTGGCTAAGTGTCTTAATAGCATTAACATGCCCCTTTTAAAGGTTTTCACCCACATAATTCTCAAATTAAATGACAAATGATAATTACCCTACTCTTAGAGGTAATTGAAACATAGATATTCATTGAACACTAGAGGTATTTATAGGATGATATATTAACCAACATAATAAGTTTAAATAAGCTTGATATTTTTCTTCAGGTGGTGAGAGGTAAGCATGAAGCTATTTCTTTCTCCTGATCTTTTGGATACCTCGAAGGTCTACTAAGCTTAGTGTGTTTTGCTTAATGAAATCATCCTCGGATGAATTAATGGGGTTCGCCAAGATATGATTTAGGATTTGGTAGATCACCAGAACCTTATTTCCCCGCTTTACATAAAATTCTTTTAACAAATAAATGCTCACATGCATTTTGAGTTTCAGTTGAAGATGACGGGAAGACCATCCAGGTACGCTTTTATTTTACCTGCATTTCTAGTTTCCCGTACTTTACTTTTCATTTTGTTATTGTACTTACTCATCTGCATGTATATACAAAAGAAACACAAACCTGCATGTTAAACAACAATGTCACCTTGCATGAAGACTAAAACTGCTAGGATAGCCGCAAAACCAAAACCAAAACTAAAATCAACCAAGATAAAATTCATCGCCACAACATTCAAAATATAAAACAACTCAATTTTAATCACAAACATCATAAAACAAAAATTGCAACTAAATTAAGATGTCTCTATTGGATTATTGGGAATCTCTCAGAGGAGGTAACCTATGGTTGATAACGAGGCTTCCCACGGTCTAAATGAAAGTATGGAACTCATTAAGTTGAGTTTAGTAAATTCATTTGGACTAAGGATCGATAGAAAATGTGCCAAAACGACAAAACTGCAAGATCCTAATCGGTGTCACTCTAATCAACTTTAATATGCCCCATAACATTTAAAGAACTACAACCATAGGGACATCTGATTTGACATCATAACTTGACATACTAGAAAACTTAAACTCGTCACGACAAGGAGCTTGGAGCTTGCATGGTGGGCAGCACGACCATCTTCAACAGCAAAACACGTCTACATCAGCTAAACCAATTTCCTTCATTAGAATTAAACAACCAAGCCATAGGACTTTGAGGTAGTTTGCTTATGCAACATAAACCCCATCCTATCTGTAGGCCTTTATATAGCTCCACTGTACAATATAAGCCCTAACTCGTCTTAAGATTTTGATGTTGTTATTTGTCATGACTTAAATCCTCACATCTTCCAAGATATTTGTGTGATTTTTTTTACACAAATGTAAGCCCTAACAAATAAAATTGGCAGGATGAAACACCCTAAATAATTTCTCCTTAAAACTGAAGCCAAACAATATGATAGACTTGGAAGCCACCGAGGCTCTCCTCCAGATCTATGACATCCCCTAGTTCTTCCTCCTTTAGATTCTACAATAAAATGTTCCAAATTCAAGTTATTCCCATTTCATACCTCTTTGTCCAATTTTGTTGAAAAGTCTTATCTTTTTGAACTCCTTGAAGATAATACTCCCTAATTTTTATCGAGAGTTTTTTTAGGTGACTTCGGTTATCTAAGTTGTAATTAACTATAAGGGTTTGCCCTTATAGGAAGCTTGTCCAAACCCAGCTTAAAATAAACCCCATTTAATTCTTCATAATAAATAGGGGAAATTGTCGGTAAATAAAATGGTTTCGCAGACCAAACAGATGTCATATATTTCTTAGTTTATTTGATCGAGCCTTACCCTCAAGTCTTGTGTTTATCCTTAAGGATAGATATAGAGTTTGAGGTATAGTGCTCTTTCATTTAAACTATGAAAAATATGGAGCCAGTTCGATTTCATATTTTTTTCAAAAACTTATATATACATGTAAATTAAAATGTCCTTCTGAAGAGGGCGATGTGATTTTGATTCTAGCGATCCACAGCTTCCAATGGGCAACTCCTCCAACCAAAATAGTGTTCACAGTGCCTTAATCAAAATTTAAGATTAATTAGATGGAAATAGGGACAATTTTGATCCTAATGAAAATTTTTGGATGTTTGAATTACAATGGGATTAAAAGATAGAAACTCACCTTCCACCTTTTCCATAATAAGACCAAAATTGTATTTTCCTTAATTTTGATGACTAAAAAGTTCATCAAAATTAAATGATTCTCAAGTGATGAGCTTGAGTTAGAAAAATGATATTCCAATAATTCTAAGCCCATGATTTATGACAATGTGATCTTTCAATAAGAATGCATTACATTTAAGTCAAAATTTTGTTAATCACCATATCACCTTTTGTGATTGTTCAGGGCTTCGAAGTGACCTAAGCTTGACATTCAAACTCAGTTGATCGGATTTAGAAGATAACATGATTGATGATTAACACCTTTCTTTTAGACTACAAACCTGGTTTTAACTTTGGGAACCGAAACCCTTACTTACCTAAATTTTCCTTAAGGGGCAACCATCAACATAACTCTTAAATGAAATATCAATTTATTAATGGAGTCCCCTAGCCTTCAAATAAATATAACATCATGTTTCTTTGAGTAATGGGATATCCTTAACATAACCTTGGATGATTAATAAAATGATATGATAAGTTCAAAATAAACTCAAAATATTTCAAGAGATCTACAAAGTGGTTCAGGGCCATCCTTAGAGCACTTTGAAACCCCTTAAATATTTTGAAGAGCAAATTGAACTTGTTATATCTTGTTCTAAAATCATCCACTAAGATCTGCCGAGACTCAACAAAATCATAACTTGGGATTTGGTAGCTATACCTTCATCTACTTCTGCAATTCCAGTTCCTTGCAAAAATTATATACATATTGCCAAAGCTAACCTTTCAGGTGGAAGAGCGGGAAAAATTGACAGGTATGCTTTTAAGTTATCGCTTTTACTTCTTCATACCTTTTATTTCTTGCTTGCATACTTAAGGTCACCCAGCATGTCAAAACAAAAATTAAAAATTAAACAAGATAAAATTCACCCTACAATAATCAAAATATAAGACAACTCAAAATTTAATCACAAACAAAATAAATAAAAATTGCAACTAAATTAAGACGTCTCGATAGGATGATCAGGAATCCCTCGGAGGAGCTAACCTACAGTTGTTAACAAGATTTCCCATGGTCTAAATGAAAGTATGGAACTCATTGAGTTGAGTTTAGTAAATTCATTTGGACTAAGTGAATTTGAAAGAAAGTAGTGGTGCCAGAACGAGGGAACTGTTGGATCCTAACCGGTGTCGCGCTAATCAAATTTAAAATTTCTCATAACATTTAAATAACTAGGAGCTTAGGAAACATTTTATTTGACATCAAGACATGAAACATTAGAAAATTTAAACTTATCATGAAGAGGAGCTTGGAGCTAGCCTTGTGGGCCGGACGGCCATCTTCAACAGCAAAACATGTGTACATTAGCTAAACCATTCCTAAGAATTAAACAACCAAGTCATAGCATTTTGAGGCTTTCCTCCTAGTGTGACATAAATCCTTAAATATATATTTAGGCATTTGTGTAGCTCTGCTATACAATATAAGCGCTAACTCGCTTTAGGATTCCGAGGTTGTCGTTAGTCAAGACCTAAATGCTCACATTTTCCAAGCTTGTTATGTGATCATCTCACATGAATGTAAACCATAATTAATAAAATTCACAGGATGAAATATTTAAATATATCTCCTTTGAATTGAAGCCAAATCATAAAATAGACTGGGAAGTCACTTAGGTTCTCCTCAAGATCTGTGATATCCCCTAGTTCTTCTTCCTTTGGATTTCACAATAAATGTTCCAAATTTGAGTCATTCCCCTTTCACACCTCTTTGTCCAATCTCTTTAAAAATTCCTATCCCATGGAAATCCTTGAAGATAATATCCTCTCATTTTATTGAGAGTTTTCTTAGGTGACTTCGGTTAACTAAGATGTAATTAACTATAAGGGCTTGCCTTTATAGGAAACTTTCACGGACCCAGCTTTATATAAACCCTATTTAATCCTTCATATTAAATAAGGGAACTTATTGACTTATAATAAAATGGTTTCGCGGACCAAACTGATGTCATATATTTCTTAGTTTATTTGATCGAGCCTCACCTTCATATCTTGTGTTTATCTTTCAAGATAAATACATGGCTTGACGTATAGTGCCCTTTCATTTAAAATATGAAAGATATGAGATCAGTTTGACTTTATATTTTCTAAGAACTATATATATGTATGTATGTGTGTATGTATGTATGTATATATATATATATATATATATATATATATATATATATATATATATATATATATATATAAAGAGCAAGTAGTGGCTCCAAACATGTTAGATTAAGAAATTTTACAAGGCAAAAGGGGAGGAGAGTTGACTTCACACAGTAATGATTCATCCCTCATCCCAAGGACCTTACAACAGTTACAAGGAGAAGAAAATAGAACTGGAAAAATACAGAAGAGAGAAGCCCTAGTGCAAAAAGGGACGCAAAGGGAAAAGAAAAAAGAGTTCCAGAAATATTCAGCATAGAAAACACTATCTCATAGAAGCATTGTTGTTAGTAATTCTGAAGCGTGGAACCTCTAACATATCTCCATGCAATAGAAAAAGTAAAGGAGGGGGTGGGGAGGCTGCAACAGATATGGTATTAGAGCAGAGACTATGTTTGGTAAACCATTTAGCAGGTTTGTTTCCTTCTTTGTATATGAAAGTAAAAGTAACATTGAACTGGGGGGTGATCCCTCTGATCTTTTGAATCCAGAAAGAATGATGTCAGGGTGTCCCTTCCTTAGAGTCCAACAGATTGATGACCATAGTAGAGTCCACTTCCATCCATAAGTGGTTTTATCCAGTCTTGATAGCAAGGTTTAGAACCTAATAAACAACAATAAGCTTAGTTTCTATAGCATCAGAAGACAAAACTAGAGTATAAGAGTATAAGAAGCATTGGCCAAGGTGATTTATGTAAATTCCCACCACACCAGCACCCATATCAGTGAAACTGCCATCTGTATTTATCTTTACAATGTTACCCCATAGGGGGCTTCTAGATTACTTTATAGATTTGTAGAGGAGTTACCTTGTCTGATGAGTTGGTGTTGGAAATATTAGGGAACCTTTTAAACTTGATCATTTTGTGTAAGTATATTATACTATTTCTAACCACCTTTTCAGTAATAGGTAGGGTGTCTTCAAACTTGACATTATTTATTGACATCCATGTGAACCAGGCCACTATGAAAGGTATAGAAGCATAATTTAATGTATGCTAGTTTTGCCAGCAGGTGTTAATTCTATCCGACGTAAGATTAATCACTTCAATATTCAGATGTGTCAAGAGATGATTCCAAACTTGCTGAACAAAGCTGCATTGAAAGAAAAGATGTGGTAGGGATTCCTCCTCCAGCAGGCACAACCAACATCTGGAGGGACCTCTCAGCCCTTTAAGTTTTAGTATATCATCTTTTGGTAATAGATTTTGGAATATCCTCCAGCAGAGAAAGGACATGGATGAAGATAGGAACTTATTCCAAACAGTATCTCCCCAAGACACTTGTTCCCAGCAATTAAGTTTAGTGTAAATGGCTTTAGTGAGGCTTTGATTAGAGTAAGCTTGCCAAACAAATTTATTAGTTTTGTTTCTGTCAAACTATATGATGGCATTTCCTAATAGAATGGTCTTTCAGGATAGTAGAGAGTTTTTGAAGTGACCAACTATTACCTTTTCCGTAGTCAACAGCTTTGATTTTAGGTTTGGGGGCAGATGAAAGGGGTGACAACCAATCTTTGGGGCACCAATGGTCAAGCCAAAAACTGATGTCCCCTTTACCAAAATCCCATAAAAATAATTTATCAGCAGTTTGTCTAATCCTGAGCATCTTAACCCAAATTTTAGAGTCACCAATTTTTCTAAAAGTAAGGGTTGGGATGTTGATCTTTACAGTATTTACCCCACATGATTTAGCCCATAAAGAGGTTTGAGCTCTAAACTTAATCCAGATTATGCACAGGTTGACTTGAAGTAGTTAGTTCAACCCAATGAAACCAATACCCCCAACCAATTGGGGTTTAACCACCTTCTGCCAAGACGCCCAGTGCATCTGCTTTCTTTGACCTGACCACAAGAATTTATTAAAAGCTCTTTCCATATGAATTTGGGTGCTTTTCTTAATGTTTGTCGTCTGTAGGATATAAGATGGAAAGGTGCTAAGAATTCTCTTCAGCAATGTTATTCTACCACCATTTGATAGGAAGGATTGAGTCCAACCAAATATGAAGGAAGAAATCTTATTTTGAACCACCTCAAACTATATTTGTTTAATTCTTCTAGTAAGGAGAAGATCTCTTAAGTATTTGATAGGAAGTTGGGTACAAGAAAAACCAGTGTAATTAGAAACCCAATGTTTACAATTGGGGGAAGTATTCTTATTGAAGATCAGATGGCATTTTTCAACATTAAAATACATCCTTGAGTGTAATTGGAACTTGTGGAGGCTCTGGAAGACTTTCTTCACTGCATTCTTATGGGAACTAAAAAAAAACATTAGGTCATCAACATTTAGTAGGTGAGAGATGACTATATTGGATCTGTGGTGATATCTGGAATAGCTTTGGGTCAGGAGGGAAGCATCCAAAATTCTAGATAAGTAGTCAATAACAAGAGTAAATATGGTGGGGGATAAAGGATCCCCTTGCTTCAGACCTCTAGCAGCAGTAAAGGACCCCCAACCTTGCCCATTAATGAGGATGGAGTGAACATTGTTGGATAACCATCTTTGAATACGCTTGCAGAACTCAGGCTAAAAACCTCTAGTGGAAAGTATATCCATTATGAATTTCCAACTTATAGTATCATAAGCTTTCCTTATATCCAGTTTATAAATGATGTTGCCCCCTCTAGAAGGCTTGTTCAGGTCCTGTAGAAATTCCTGAGTTAGTAAAGTATTATCACTAATGGACCTCCCCTTTACAAATTCAGTTTGATTGGGTTTGATAAGATAATCAAGGTGTGGCTGGAGTCTTTTGATAAGAATTTTACTGGTAGCTTTGCTGAGGGCAGTGGTCAGACAGATTGGCCTGAAATGGTCCCAATTTTTTTGAATTTTAGATTTGGGTAAAAGAACATAAGTGGAAGCACAAAAGTAGTGGGAGGTTGTTGCCTTGAAAAAAACTTACCACAACATAAAAAACATCAGATTTAATAATACTCCATAATTACTTGTAAAATTCAATAGTGAAGCCATCAAGAGCAGTTGTCTTATTATTATCAATAGAGTTAATGGCCTCCCAGATTTCCTTTTGATTTGGGGGCTCAGTGAGTATAAGGTTGGAGGTATAGCCTAGTTCATCAGAGAAGTAATTTTTGTCAATTGGACTCCTGCTAGTTTGTACTTGGTTTAACAAGTTTTTATAGTAGTTGGTAGCATCAGTGGCAATGCCAATGTTATCATGGAGCCAATTTCCCTTAGCATTCTCAATAGAATGAATGGTATTGCACTTCCTTTTACACTTAATGTAGGCATGATAAAATTTGGTATTTTTATCCCCATCAGTGAAGATATTCATGGAAGCCTTCTGTTTCAATAATTGCTCCTGATAATCAATGATAGTGAGTAGTTTATTATGGGCAGTAAGAAGAATATATTTCTCCACATTCCCCTTATGAGCTTCCAATTCAAGCCTTATAACCTCTTTTTCAGCAGTATTCACATTTGTAAGTACATTACCAAAAGCTTCCGAGCTCCACTTTCTAAGGGCTTGCCCAGTTTTACTTTGTAGCAAACTGAGTTTAACCAGGGGGTCAGGGATGAGAGGAACACATGTTAAGGTATCTAAAAGGGTGGGGACCACATGTTAAGGTATCTAGAGGGGGGAGGGGGGGAAGAAGGTGGTTCAGAGGAAATAATGCTGATAAGGAGTGGCATGTGGTCAGAGCCAGCAAGGCTAAGGTGGCTGAAAAAAGTAAGGAGGAAGTGGTTGAATTAAGTATCATTAACCAGAAACCTATCAAGTCTCTCCCAAATAACACCCCTTTTCCAAGTGAAGGGTCCCTTGAACCCCAAGTCAAACAGGGCAGCACTATTGATATTATCATTGAAAAGGTTCATTATAGATAAATTAGGGGCCCTTCCACCAGATTTTTTTGAAGAGGAGGTAATACAATTGAAATCCCCTCCCACTAACTAGGGAGAGGTCGTCTGTTAACTGATATTATGTAGACAGTTCCAGAGCTCTTTTCTAGCATCTTTAGTACAACCTGCAAAAATAAATGAGGCAAAGCCCAAATGGCCATTGATATTAAAAGAGAAGTAAAAAAATTGTTGATGGTTTGTCAAGAAATTCCAGCTAATTTATTTTCTATATAAGATCTAAATCTTGTTATTGGTATTTGCAAAATGAGTAAAACCAAATAACTTCTTCATCAGTTTTTGAGGGTTTTTGTGAACCATAGGTTCAAGAATGGCAATACACCACATTTTGTACTTAAAGTTAAGATGTAAAACTCTTTTGAGAGAAAGGGGATGAGCCACACCCCTAATGTTACAACATAACATATTAATCATTGATTGGGGGGAGGTGGATAGATGGCTGAGATCTTGATCTAGTTCTGCCTCTATGGACCTTAGAGGGAGAACCATTCTTTGTTCTAGCTTTTCCTTATGTCTTCATAGAGGTTGTCCCTTGCTGGAGTTTCTGAACTTTTGTTGCTTGTTTTTTCTTTTTCCTTGCTATTTGGATTTGCTAATCTTCTTCAAGTGTCTGCTGCAATGTAGAAATAATATTTTCCTTAGGTACTTTCCCAAGAAATGTTGTGTGAGTGTAACCTCCCATTCCCTCACCCTTGTCTCTAAGGTTGAAGGATGTAGGATTAATAATGAGGATTTCATTCACTTCTTTTCTGATAGATCTTAGTGGAGAGACCACTGCATTTCTGTTGGAAGGTGAGTCAGAAAGCTTTTCTAGTGGATCTTCTGGTGAAGTAAAGACAATGTTCTGTTGAGGAATACTTCCAGCACTGGTATTAGGATTTAGTTTAGCAGTATCGATCACATTTATTTGAGGGATTCCTTCAGTAATAATGCCTTGAGTCTAATCAGTAATAGTATCCGTAACCTTAGGATTCTTAGCAGTGTAGCCTGTAGCACCTTTCAACAGTATGGCCAATTATTTTACAATGTTGGCAATAGTATGGTTTTTG
The DNA here is from genome assembly GCA_002079205.1 of Phalaenopsis hybrid cultivar. Taxonomy (NCBI): domain Eukaryota; kingdom Viridiplantae; phylum Streptophyta; class Magnoliopsida; order Asparagales; family Orchidaceae; genus Phalaenopsis; species Phalaenopsis hybrid cultivar. The sequence continues at coordinate 229,660 of JXCR01103175.1, forward strand.
CTCAGCAACACTTTCTTGCTAAAATCCCTTAGTGTCCGACCCTATCCAGATTCTCTTCAGCTCTGAGAGAGTGATATCTCTTTCCACTTAAATTCTTGCAAGTGCAGGTCTTGCTTTGTTATAAGTGGGGGTGTCCACTTTAAGTGATGTGCCTAATGCCCTTCCGATGTTAAATAGAGCATTTAGTTTGAAAAAAGGAAGTGGGAGTCCTGACAACTTGTACCATAAAGGAACCGCAGGAGGTTCCTTACATGGATCAAAATTTGAAGTCCATTTCAAGATTTTCATGTTTGTCCCTGCAATCACAATAGATTGCTTGGGAAAAAAACCTTTCATAATCTTCCTTCACAGATAGTTGGATTAGAATATGTCTTCCATCAATCAATCTAATTCTCCAATTTGCAATAAACTTAAGTGATTCAAAATAGCTTCTCACAAGCACCATATTGGGGTGCCCCAATTGGAATTTACCCACTAATGTAAATTTAACTTTTTCATTAAGCGAGGCAATCTCCCTGTCAGAGAAGAAAACTGTAGTTTCACCTTATTTTAAGCCTAGTGGATGAATACAAGGGCGATTTCCCTTACCAGCTGCTGTGTCATGGAACTCCTGGGGGGAAACAAGTTTGTCATTATCTTATAGAATATCAGTGGTCTTGCCAAATACACCTGCATATGTAGCTTTTGTCTACTGAGAGTCAGTGAAGACATCTATAGGTGTGGCCATAGTAGGGGGGAGACCTAAATTAGGAGCCACCAAAATAAAAATTAACACCAGAAATATGTTATGAACACCCCACTACAGCAATTAGGGCCAGATAAAGACAACTGGAAAGAGAAATCAATTCACCAAGAAGGAGAAAATCAAAGTTTAGTAACCAGGGCAAATTCTTGATTACAAAGTACAGTAACACCTCAGCTTAAGCAGAAGGTGTCAAAGCAGCCACCAAGTATAAAAGAATTAGCAACCAGTGAGGTGAAAGAAAGCCACCTCTCAAGTACCCAGTGAGCAACAGAGAAAAACTTTGAATCAATGGAACACTAACACTTTCAAGTCTCCAAACCCGAGAAGGTGTAGAAAGAAGAAAATCCACCAATGTGATGGCCAAGTATAGGAGAGGACCCAACAGACCACTTCTACAGCTCCAGACTGCGACCAGCTGTAGCTAGTCTTCATCCCGTCAAAAACCCTAGCAAAGCTCTTCCACCAACCGCCACCATCCTGTTCATCCTAACCAGTCGCCACCATCCTGTTCATCCTTGAAGCATATATACATATATATATATATATANTTCCTTCTCTCAATATATAAGAGTACGAGGATCTAATACCCTCTCCCAAGGAGTGAATCATATCAATCCACTGCAATGAGTACCAAGGCGTAAGTAACCTCCCTTCAATAATATCAATAAGAATCCTGGAGTCAGATTCTAAGATAAGTGAGGTGAAACCACACTTTTGGGCCATAAACATTGCCCAATAAATAGCCACTGTTTCAGCCTCCAGAGGGTCCTTAGCAATAAAAGGAGAATGAAAGTAGAGTAAACACTTTCCATTACTATTTCTGAACACCCCTCCAATACCAGCATAAGGATTAAAAAAGCTACCATCTGTGTTAACTTTAATTCCCCCTTTTGGTGGAGGATCCCAATGGATGAGTGCAAACTTGATTTTTTTGGGAAGACTATGGGATGTACTGTGAAGGATATCAGGAAGCTTCCCATGGCAATATAATTTCTGCA
>JXCR01103175.1:231663-260819 GCA_002079205.1 Phalaenopsis hybrid cultivar
ATTGGTCCAGGCCCTGGAATCCCCAAGTCTTTTATTAACAAGGGAGGGGTGCATCTCTCTACAGTATTTGCCCTTAAAAAATTTTGCCCAAAGAGAACTCTGAGCTCTGAACATCAACTAAAGCTTACAAAAATTGATTTGAGAGATCTGTATAAGACTTTTGAAACCCAGCACACCAGCACTAGTGCTTCCACACAGCTTTTGCCAACTGGTCCAATGCATTTGCTTCCTCTGACCTGCCCACAGAAATCTATTAAACATTCTTTCCAATGTTAACTGTGTTGACTTTTTCATTATAGAAACCTGGGAGATATAGGATGGAACAGCTGTCAAGACACTTTTTAGAAGAGTAACTCTACCCCCATTGGAAAGGAATGAATTAGCCCAGCAGTTTAGTTTATCCTGAATTTTGGTGATACAGTCATCAAATTGAACTTGTCTTGTTTTCCCCTTCACTAGCAAAGTACCTAGGTATTTTAAAGGCAGAGAGCTGGTCTTGAAGCCATTAAGTTCAGTAGTCCGATGCTTAATTTTAGGTTTAACTTTTTTGCTAAACACTAAAAGACATTTCTTAGTATGGAATTGCATACCAGAACATTTCTGAAACTTCTCCAGGCATAGAAGAACCAATTTAATAGCTGGTTTGGTTGCTTTGGCAAAGATAATAACATCATCAGCAAATGCTAAATGATTCACAGCAATGTTAGATCTATGACTGTAGAGAGTATGAGGGGATGAAACCATGAGCTGATTCAACATTTTAGAGAAGTAATCAAAAGAAATGATGAAGATAGTTGGAAACAGTGGGTCACCTTTCTTGATTCCTCTAGATGAGGTGAAGAAGCCATGAGGTTTACCATTTATAATTACAGATTGAGAGCTGTTTCTTAGTCACCTATGTATCAGCACGATAAATTGTGCATTAAAACCCTTAGCATACAATACTTCCTCAATGAAATCCCAATTGATGGTGTCATATGCCTTCCTGATATCCAATTTCATTATTAGGTTCCCCCCTCTGCGTTGCTTGTCCAGATCCAACACCAGTTCTTGGGGTAGCATAACATTCTCTACAATGCTTCTCCCTTTAATGGTTCTCACAGATAATCTTGGGAAGGAGGGGTTGGAGTCTGTTAGAGATCACTTTACTAATCATTTTAGATAACACATTTGTGAGGTTAATGGGCCTGAAAAGATTCCAAGAGATAGCAAAAGAAGATTTGGGAATTAGAGTTATGTTGGAGCATTTAAAATAGTTGGGAAGATCCAAACCTCTAAAAAAACCTTGGACAGCTTTTATAATATCATCTTTAATGATCTTCCATGACTTCTTATAGAAATCAGCAGAAAATCCATCAGGGCCAGCAACTTTGGAGCTATCAATGGAAGCCAGAGCAGACCAAATTTCCTCTTCCCCAGGAATAGATGTCAGATCCAGTCTCCTCATGAAGTTCTCATCCCTGCAAAACAAATCCTGCTGGATGGTGGGCCTAAGATCAGAAGGTTGTTTAAAGAGTGTTTGGTAGTAGTTAACAGCACTAGCAGCAATCAAGTCATTAGAATGGAGCCACTTGCCATCAGTCTCCTTAATCATATGTATTGTGTTGCACTTTCTTCTAAACTTGATGCAGGCATGAAAATATTTTGAGTTTCTATCCCCTTCACAAAATCTGGTCTTGGCAGCCTTTTGGGAAAAGAAATCCTCTTGCATACAGATGGCATTCATCAAAGTTTCATTTGCTATCAACAGATCCTTCTCCACATCAGGGTTAATCTCTAGTTTAGCTTCCAAAATAGCAACTGTCTTTTCAGCCTCCACTACATTTAAGTTGATGTCTCCCACTGTTTTCCAATTCTAGTTAGATAAGTGTCTGCCTAACTTCTTTTGCAGTTGTCATAACTTAATCAGAGGGTTGGAATGGTGACAATCCCTCCAAACCAATGAGACCTGATTGAGGAAGTCTTTGTGGGAAGACCACATGTTGAGGTATCTAAAACTTAACATTTGATGCAGAAATTTTCATAAGCAGTGGTCTATGATCTGATCCTGTCATGCTGAGATGCTGCACAGAAGTGTGAATGAACTCACTAAGTCACATGGAATTCACAAAAATTCAATCTAACCTCTCCCAAAGTTGACCCCTCCTCCAAGTAAATTTTGGACCAGAAAAACCAAGGTCATACAGACCAGCCAAGTTGCTTTGATCATTGAAATAATTCATCTTGTTGAAGTCAGGGGGGGCACCACCCAACTTTTTTGAAGGTACAGAAATACAATTAAAGTCTCCACCAACCATCCAAAAGAGTTACAAGAGCTACTAATAACTTTAAGACTCTCCCAAAGCTCCTTTCTAGCACTAGGAGAGCACCCAACATATACAAAAGTAGCCAGACCTGTCTCACTCCCAACTTGAAGCTTGATGTGGAGGAATTGTTGGTGATCCCACAGTATACTGCAAGACACCTCCTTCCTATGTAACACCCAAATCTTGTTATTCAAATTAGAGACATAAAGAAAACCAGGGAATTTTTTTATAATTATCTGGGAATTTTTAGAGACCATAGGCTCCAGAATAGCCATCAACGAAAATTTATACATCCTATTCAAGGCCATCAGTCTGTTAAGGGATTTAGGATGTGCCAATCCCCTAACATTCCAACATAGAAAGTTCATCATCCAATAGATACTGATTTTCCCCTCCTTCTGGCTTTAGTCATATCCTCTAGAGCTTCTTTATGAGATTTTCTATCCCTGAGAATGTAACTTCCCCCCTTTTCAATATTTAAAACTTGGAAGCCCTTTTTCTTTTTCTTTGCTTTCTGGACAAGCCATTCATCCTCCAGGGCTATTTGTAACCCCTTAATTAAGGTTGTGTCAATCTGTTGTTCCCCCAGGACAGCCTCAGCCCCTAATTCCTGAATATTATCCCCCTCAATAGTATTTCAATCAGTGTTTAGTACTTCATTTATTGCCTGATTATAACCAGAAAGGTCAACTTATGAAATATCATTGGCCTTGGCATTTACATCCTGCTGATCCAGCTGGTCAACATTCTCAACTTGGGCAGGGATGATGTTCTGATGGCCATCATCCTCACAGCCCTTGGTTATCACCTGATTCAAAGGATTATCATAATCCTCTTTTCTCAAAAGCCCAACATCAACAGAGAAATCAGCCTCCTTTGAAGTCCCCCCAGCAGTTCTTTTGAGATGGGGATGGCTTTTATAACATTTGTTATCAGTGTGCCCAAACATGCTGCAATGGAAACAGTAGTATGGCTTCTGTTCAACAACTATCCTTTGCCAATAGCCATTATGCTCAGTCTCCAACCAAATTTCCTCCACAACAGGAAGGGTGATATCCCTTTCCACAAATATTCTGGCTACTGAAGGTCTAGAAATGTTGTAAGTAGGGACATCCAACTTCAAAAGTTTCCCCTGAGCTTGACCAATATTAAACAAAACTTTATGATTAAAGAAGTGAAGCTTTAACCCAGGGAGTTTGAACCAAATAGGAACTACAGGCAGCTCCTTGCTCGGGTCAAACTTAGTAGACCATTTCAAGATCTTCATAGTAATACCATCAATCTGTAAAATCTGTTTGGAGAAAAATCTATCATAATCATCTTCTCTTGATAGTTTAATAAGGATGTGCCTGCCATCAATGAGAACCACCCTCCAAGCACCTTTGAGTTTAATGCCATCAAAGAATTTTCTAATGGCTTCCATTTTTCGGTGTCCCATCTGGAACTTACCAATGAGAGAAAATTTGCAAACCTCAGTAAGGTTCTGTATCTCTGAATCATTATAAATGATAGCCACCTTCCCATTTTTCCTACTCGGAGGTTTAATTAAGGGGTCAGCCGCCTCATGGTAACTCTGGGGGAAAACAAGGTCATCAAAATCCTTAACAGTAGAAGCTCCTTTACCCACCACATCAGCAAAAGTGGCCTTAGCCCAATGGACATTTGTAGCTAAATCCATATTTTTAAGCTCAGCCATAACCAAAAAAAATCAATAGAACAGTAACCGATTCAAATAAAGGTTTCCCGGTAAGCAAAAAACCATAACACCAAACCAAGTAAAAGATCCAGAAGAAAGAGAAGCCACTAGAAGAAGAGAAAGAACCAGTTAGCAACCACAAAATCAGGAAATCCATGGAAATCCTAGCAGAGTAACCTCAAATCCAGCCGCCACTCCAAGCTCCATCTGTATATATATATATTAAATGTTCCTCCGAAGCGGACGATGGGATTTCGATTCCGGCGACCAACAACTTTCACAAGAAGACCCCCAAAAAATAGTACCGAATCTTGCATCAGAAGTACCCATATAATTAATCATGGTTTATCATCTTTTTTTTGGATCAAATAATTAATAATCGAATGGTCACTATGCACAACACACATAGGTCCAATCAGATTTGATCCAAACTTATCAAAAGCATACACAATTGCTAATAACTTTCTTTCAGTGGTGGTATAATTAATCTGAGCATCATTAAGAGTCTTACTAGAATAGTATATAAATTTAAAAATCTTATCATATCTTTGACCTAAAATAGCTCCAATTGCATAATCACTAGCATCACACATTAATTCAAAAGGTTTCTCCTAATAAGGTGAAACAATTATAGGAGCAGTGATCAATTTTCCTTTAAAGTTTCAAAGGCTTTAAAGCAATCTTAATTAAAGTAAAATTTTGTATCTTTTTCTAGAAGTTGGCAAAAAGGTTTAGTAATTTTTGAAAAGTCTTTAATATATCTCTTGTAAAATCCACCATGTCCTAAAAAGCTCCTAACTCCTCTTACTGTAGTAAGTGGAGGTAGGTTTGATATAACCAGTATTTTTAAAAGATCTTATTCCACGCCATTTTCTAAAATTTTATGCTCAAGCACAGTTCCTCCTGCAATCATAAATTGACATTTTTCCTAGTTCAATACGAGATTAGTCTTTTCACAATGTTCTAGAACTTTCTCTAAATGATTTAGACATATTTCAAATGAAGTTCCAAATACAGAAAAATTGTCCATAAAGACTTCAATCCCTTTTTCAATCAAATCACTGAAAATTGACATCATACATCTTTGAACTTTTGCAGGTGCATTACATAATCCAAAGGACATTCGCCGAAAAGCAAAAGTTCCATAAGAACTAGTAAATGTTGTTTTCTCTTGATTCTCTAGAGCAATAGGTATTTGATGATAACTGGTATATCCATCTAGAAAATAAAAATATTTGTGCCCAGCTAGCCAATCCAACATCTGCTCCAAAAAAGGTAAGAGAAAATGATCATTCCTAGTGGAAAAATTTAATTTTCTATAATCTACGCAGTTCTCCAACCAATGAATTGTTTGATTGATATTAATTCATTATGCTCATTTGTCACTACAGTCACACCTCCTTTTTTTGGAACACAGTGAATTGGACTTAACCAAGCACTGTCTGAAATAGGATATATTATTCCAACATCTAACCATTTTAAAATTTCTTTCTTTATAACTTCTTTCATCATAGAATTTAATCTCCTTTGAGGATCAGCTCTTGGTTCATGTTGATCTTTTAATAAGATTTTTCGCATACAAATTAAAGGACTGATTCCTTTAATATTAGCTATTGTCCATCCAAAGGCATTCTTATGTCCTTTTAAGATTTCCAACTACTGTTGTTATTGCGTATCAGTTAATTCTAACAATACTATAATAGTTAATGTAGATAAATCTCCTAAGAATTCATACTTCAAATGTGTAGGAAGTGTTTTCAGTTCTAGTTCAAGAGGTTTCTCAATAGTTGAAATCAAATTCTTGTTACCTTATTTAGGATCTAACATTTCAAATTTTTTCTAAACATAATCCAAATCCTCTTTACTCACTTTCATAGATTCATCTTGAATTTTATCCTCATCTTGATATTCCATATATTCATTTTCAAACTCTTTTTCAAAAGTGTTCTTAAAATATTCATGGCTTAAATATTCGTTAATATCCATTCTGAAGCATTCAATCTCTTGCTCTTTTGCAGGGTATCTCATTGATTTTGCAATAATAAATGTAACCTCTTGATCACTAACTCTCACAGTTAGTTCTCCTTTCTGCATATCTATCAAAACTCTTCCAATGGCTAGGAATGGTCTTCCAAAAATGATAGGAATTTTTTAATCTTCCTCCACATCTAATACAATAAAGTCCATAGAAAATATAAATTTATCAACCTTTACCAAAACATCTTCTATAACTCCTTTAGGATAGGTAATCGAATGATCAGGTAACTGAAGAGTTATAGTTGTAGGTGAAATATCTCTTAAGCCCAAACTTCTAAAAATTGATAACAGGATAAGATTAATACTGACTCCTAAATCACATAAAGCTTTTCAATAAAATCTTTCGCCAATAGCACAAGGAATTGTAAAATTTCAAAGTTCTTTAAGTTTTTTAGGAAGCTTTTTCTGAATTATTGCGCTACACTCTTCACTGAGTGCAACAGTCTCATTATCTACAAACTTCCTTTTCTCATTAAGTATATCCTTCATGAATTTCACATAGCTTGGCATTTGTTCCAAAGCTTCAATAAATGGAATGTTTATCTTTAATTTCCTCAAAATTTCCAAAAATTTGGAAAATTGATTATCTCTATGTTTTTGCTTCAATCTTTAAGGAAATAGAGGAGGTGTTCTTTCTACATTGATTTTCATTGGTTTAGTAGAACTTTCTGCTTCAAAATGAAAATCTTCACCAGATTTTTCATTTTCCACCTCATCTTTTCAACTTCAACTCCTTATTGAACACTTTTTTCTAATTATTTCACACTTCTCAGTTGAATAGCTTTAAATTGCTTTTTGTTCTAATCTTTAGGATTTACTTCAACATTATTAGGCAATGTTTCTGGAGGTCTATTGCTAAGTCTGATAGAATTACATCCTAATTGATTTTCCATGTTTCTGATTGTAGCTCCTTGACTTTGTAATTGATTACCCAATTGCAATATCAATTCTTCCATTGATAGCTTTTTCTCCTTACTTTGCAAATTATTAAATACTGGGGGGTAATAAGGTTTATAAGCTTGATTCCCTTGATTGTTGGACTTTCCCAATGGGTTCACAGAATTGTTTCCCCATTGCGGATTTGCAACTTTAGAATTATTGTTACTCCAACAAAAGTTTGGATGATTCTTCCGACTAGGATTATAATAATTTGCATAAGGGTTATTAGAATGATTTTTTATTGCATTTAAAGTCACATAAGAAGATTGAGATTCTATCATTTGTCCCAATGAGTATGCCTCAAGCACAAGTGTTGTCTGAGAATAATTGATTCCATATTGATCTATGTTCTTTGATATAGCGCCTAATTGAATAGCTAACATAGATATTGCATCAGAATCATGAATACTAGCTACTTTTTTTTGGATTTACCCTATTAGAGGGTCATTAAAAATTATTTATAGTCATCTATTCAATTAATGAATAAGCTTCATTGAACTTTTTTAACATTAATAATCCATCAGCAACAACATCAATTATTGATCTAAGAGATCCAACCAACCCATTATAAAAAGTTTGAATTATTAACCAATCTGGCAATGCATGGTGTGGACACTTTCTAAGGAGATCTTTAAATCTTTCTCAGACGTCATAAATTGATTCCCCTTCAAGCTGACTAAAAGATGTGATATCATTTCTAAGCTTAGCAATTTTTTAAGGTGAGAAATATTTAGATAAGAATTTTTGTGATAAATCTCCCCATGTTCTGATAGATCCAGGTGCTAATGAATTTAACCATATCTTATCTTTATCCCTTAGTGAAAAAGAAAAAAGTCTAAGCCTGACGGCATCATTCGACACTCCATCATATTTATATGTAGCACACAATTCTAAAAAACTAGCAAGGTGTAAATTAAGAGATTCAGTTGGTGTTCCTCTATACTGATTGTTTTGTACAATTTGGATAATAACAGGTTTAAGCTCAAATGAATTGGCAGCTACAAGAGGGTTTTGTATACTCAAACAAATTTCATCTGTTGTACGATTAGCACAGTCTCTTAAGGGTCTCTAAAGATGTTCATTTTCATTTCCAGCATTGCTTAAATTACAAGCCATTTTGCAAAAATTATCTTTCTTTTTTATTATTTTTGATTTCTTCTAACAGTTCTCTCTAATTCAAAATCGTAAGGTACTTAATTTTTAGATCTTACACTACGCATAAACAAAATAAAGCAAGTAATTAAAAATAAGTAAACAAACTTAAATATGAAAATATTCAAACTAAACTACAAACACTTTTTTATTTCTTTTTATTTTTAAAATAAAATAAAATACTTACTAATACTTTCCATTACTTCCCCGACAACGGTGCCAAAAACTTGATGGTGGGTAGATTTAGTGTGTAAATATTGCAAATATTTTTTTAATATTACAAAATTACACACGACATAGATATAATAAATATGTAGTATAATCCAAAAAAAAACCTTTTATGAAAATAGTTTATCATACAAAACTATTTTTAAAACTATCAAATCCCTGATAAAATCAATGCAAGTATACATATCGCTCAAGTAATAAAGGACTCTAATGGAGTCCTGGATATCTATCCCACAAGGAAGTTGGAGAATTGTTTAAGTAAGTTTTTGAAATTATTTCATAATTTAAAAATATAAAAACAAAAGTAAAGTGTGAAGTTTGAGTATTAACTACTAAAGTGAATACTATATAAAATGCAATTGAAAAATAAAGTTAACTAACTAAGAACTAACTTTCAAAAGTAAAATTACAAAAACTAAACAAAGTTTTTGTTTTGATGGAAAGTTAAAACTTATGAAAGCATCCTTCCCTTTTACAATGAGCGTATGGATTGTGAAGAAATTGAAATCATTTAAAAATATATAAAAAATATTTTGTGCCATATAGGAGCAATCCTACCCTTTACCCCCTTTCGAGTGTTATAAAGAATATTGACTAATCCAGAGTTTATTAACTAATTTTTTGGATAGGCTGGGAGGATACCGGTTGCCACTCCAGAGCTCCCACTACTCCCTCACCTAAGGGGTAACAATCTTGAATCAGTTTCTAATCAACTGGGCAAAATTGGAGATTTTAAGCAGTCACCTTAAAATCTCCAATTCTGCATCCAATAAAGACTATTTTCCCATTTATTTGCACCCAACTCCATGGTTGACATACTTTCCCATGAAATCAAATGTGATTCTCTCTATGTTGTAGAAATCATAACCCTTTTCAAAACATATTTCTCTCAACAAGTTTTAACATTTCAATTGGCCAGATCAAAAAGTAAATGAAAATTGGAGTTCAAATCATCACAAATTATAAACATTTAAAACTGTAGAAAATAAAATCAATCCTTCACAAAACACTATCTCAAAGTAGGGAGAAGGGTAAAGAAGACTACTCAGAATTCATGAGAATAATACGACAAAACACAGATTTCATATATAAAAATAAGTTTACAAAATAAAAGTGATAAAAATACAAATTATCCATGAATTTCCAAAGCAAATCCCTTGAAGTTCTCTCCAATCCTTTCTCTATTTATAATCCCACTCAATTCTCTCTTAGAAGTAAATTGGAGAAGAAATCTCTCACCTTCCCTCTCTTTCTAAAACCCTAGAAGAAAATCTCCTCTTCTCCTCTTGCCACTCACTCCAACTCTCTCTCTCTCTCTCTCTCTCTCTCTCTCTCTCTCTTTCCTTCTCGTCTCCTCTCCAACCCTATGTAGTCCCCTCTTTTTTTTTGGGCTGACTCCTTCGAAAAGATTTCAAAAGTCCCTCAAAAAGTCAACTTTTTTTAATTTAAAAGACATGTCATTTAATCCAATAGAAATATCCCTTCATAAAAAAACCTTCCAAAGTGTCTAAATGCTTTATTTTACTCCAATAGGTGTGTAGAACAAGTGTCCCTTCGAAAATTCATGCAAAATTTGTCTCAAACCACCTTAATTTGCAAAAAGTCATCTCTGGCACATCATACGTCGATTTGGCGTAACATGTGCCAGTTCTCAGTCAAATGACACATCATGCACTGATCTGGCGCATCTTACACCAGAATCCCCAAATTCGTTGTTTTGGTGCCAAATTTCATCCTTTTTGTCATCTTTTCTCCAAATACCTAAAAATATTATACCTGCAACAAAAACATAAAAATACCCTTCTTTAAAGTTTAATATCACCAAAAATAAGCATAAAATATGTACTTAAAATAGTATATTATTTTGGTATATCAACGACTCTACTGGGGAATTGGTTCTCTCTCCATTTAAATCAGGTAATATTGTCTTCATACATCGGTAATGTATCCATATCCCTGATGGACCAAATTACCCTTCTTTCATTGACATGCTTTCCCCATTTCTTTCTTGGGTAAGTACGGTTAACTCTTTCAAACTTCAGGATAGTCTGTTCAACCACCTTTGAACAAAGAGGTTCAGAAGTTCATTAGGAATTTTTTGTCTGTGTGGGGTCGGACCCCCAATGAATGTGTTGGTGGACTAGTTCCACCTGGGCGATATGTGTTGTAAAGTTGGTCCCGCAATTTGTCCTAAACTTCACTTTCCTTTTGGAGTTTATTTTGTTATTTTGCAAATTAAATCAAATTGTGTCATGCTGCATTTGCTCTTTAAAACCTTCTTTATATAATTAATTAAATCTCCTTTTTTCAAAGCTACTTTTACTAAATTCTGAAATATTTTCACAAACTAAAATCAAGATAAAGACTTGCCCACTCTACAATTTGACCTTTGTTAATTTTTAGTGCTCACACTAGAATTACAAAGTATTGGCCAAATAACTAACCCAAAACTTTCATTTTGAAGCTACTACAATGGCATTCCCTGTGCTCACTTTCTCGTGCAACCTGTCAACAAGCCGCAATGCCCGCAATGTTGCCCCTAACATCAAGTTTGGAGCTGGATTCGATGAACTTGAAGTGCTTGAAGAGGCTCCCTTCGTCGTAATGAAAATTACAGCTCCGGAAGTTCAGGAGCCTTCTGCTGAGTTCAACCTGATCTGTGCCCAAGATTTCCCTTCTTAAAAGAAGGTGAAAACTACTGCCACCATGGTACCTACTAAGCCTGTTGTTCCCATTTTTGCTAAGGGAAAAGAGGTCATGATCGTTGAAGTTACAACCAAAGGATTCATTGTCCCGCCATCAGTTTTTGAAATTGGATCAAGTTCGAAGACTGCGCCATTAACTTAGTCACAGAGAAATCGCAGCTGAAAGGTCCGGAAGGCTGCTAAAGCCCAGATTTCTTAAGAAATGTCTATTGATGAAATTCCTCTTCAGGAGGAATTAGACTTGCTCGAGACCTATCCACTTCTACGAGGGAGCAGGTTTCATCCTCTAATAGACACCAATGGGTACGAAAGTATCTGGAAGGTTGTTGCTACTTTACCATTACCTCATGGACATGGTGGGGAGAAAAGGAAGCCCACTTCTATCACCTGAGTCAGTACAGTATTCCAGAGACTAGCTACCAAAGAGGGTTGTTCAGTCGGCGATTTACTTAAATGAATGGGAAGTGCAGTATCCCCTAGCATGAAGGAAGAAATTCTAAGAGATGTCAGAACTGCTAGACTATCTCAAAAATCAATTAAAACTTTGTCTGCTCGCATTCCCGTCAGGTTCTGCCTGGGAAGCAAAATTGATGCTACCATCATCACCACCGATTTTACTATTGCGACTCTAAGACCTGCAGGCCATCGATCGGTTAAGTCACGTCTGCGTTCAAGAATTCTACCAATTACCTATCACATGGAATTTTCTAAAGTTTCAAAGGAAAAGATGAAGTGGTTAGCCAGTACTGTATCTAGTCTTCACCATGGGGAGCATACCTCTTTTCGATATGCCGATGCCTCTATTAAGACACCCCGTCTCAAGACATCACCAAAAAGGTATGTGTACTTAAGTTCATCATATCAATATGATTCAATTAGCCTATACAACAGGAGCATGGTATGAAGTAAGGGTTTGAAGTATCTGACATCATCACAACTATTTTAAAGTGTTTGGGGGAATGAACTTAAGCTACTTTGAATATCTCTTGAATTATTTTGAGCTCATCTTTAAACTTCATCATATTGTTCTATTAATCATCCAATGTTAAAGTGTGACTACCTTGTTGCTTTATAAAGCTTAGTACTTTAATTATCCCAAGGATAGGATACTTAAACAATTTAATACTATACTTTAAAGATTATATGGATGAATGCCCATAAGGCAAGCTTAAGTCATTAAGGATTTGGTGCCTACAATTACAGTCAGGCTTGTAGTGTTTAAAGATGCTAATCATCAATCATATTATCTTTTAAATCCAATCAACTGAGTTTAGACATTGAGCCTATGCACTACCAAGCCCTTAATAATCATAATGGAGGAAAATAGTGGTGGCTAAAATCTTGGTTTAAGTGACATTATTCTTATATAAAGATTACATCATCATCAATTTTAGGCTTAAGATAATTGAATTATCATCTTCGTCGCTTAAGCCCATCACTTAAGAATCATTTGGTATTAATTGACTTCCAAGTCATGATGATTAAGGAAATTATGATTTTGTTGATATTGTGAAAAGGTGGAAAGTGAGTTTCTAACTTTTGATCCCATTGCATTTCAATCACCCAACATATTTAGTAAGGATCAAAATTTCCCATCCCCAATGGTTATTCCTAAATTTTGATTAAGGAACCAAAAACCTAAAATTTCTATCTTGCTCTTGGGGCTCTTCATCTTATAGTTCTTCAAGCAAAATTCAAATATTTTTGAAAATCTTTGACTATCTGACTCATGGATTAATTAAAATAATAGGGAGGAAAGTATGATTTTTCAAATTTTGATTTAATTTAAAATAAATCTTTGAGTATAATAGGATATTTCAATGTTAATTTATTTTCATTTAAACAAAATGAAGTTTTAATTTATGGGAAAATTATTGGAGTTTTTCCTGCATTAGAAGAATACTTAGACAAAATTTTATATTTTTTTGAATAATATTGTAATTATTATAATTATTTAAAGGTCATTTTTAATGATTATTTAAGTACAAAAATATGTTTTACTCTTCAAAAATCACTTTTAAATTTTTATTAAGCCTCTATAACTCCAAAAAAACTCAGAGGAACAACTTTTATATTTTTATGATTTATATTTAATTTATCGTAATTATTTTAATGGGAAAATAAAGACAATACATTTTAGGCCTTTGGATATTTATTTTTAAGTTAGAAAAAACAGGAGAAATATTTTAAGGGGTCCCAACTGATCAGGGAACAATTACACACATTTTGAACTAATTTTTGGTATTTTTGAAATTTTTGATTACTTTAATTATTTTTAATTCAAAATATATATTAAAATTAAAATATTTTCACAAAAATAGCTTTTAATTTTATTAAATGCCCTTGATCACAAGAAACTCACAAAACTATTTTTCATAATTTTTCTAAGATTATTTAATTTAATATAAATTATTTTGTGCAGAAATACTATTTTTAATTACAAAATTCACTTTAATGGCCAAATCAACTTAAATAAATTTGAAATTTTTACAGTGGGTTGAAATGATTTTTATGAGCAATATGGAATTGATTTTTTCAATTTTTAATTTATATTTAATTTAAAAAAAATAATATAAGGTAAAAATATTTAATCAATAACAGAAATACACAAAATTATTCAAACTATCACAATATTTTTCTTAAGCTCCTCTCACCATAGGAAACCCAACAAAATTGATCCCATAATTTTCTAAGGAAAATTTTAATTTATATAATTAAGTAAAGCCAAAATGGCCACTTAGACTTGAAAATTAGGATTAGAAGCACAAATGTGCTCTGTGACTTTGAAAAAATCAGGGTGGGTGCCCTCTGTCATGAGGAATAAACCCTAAAAATTTCAGGCCATGGTGATTAGAATTTAATCAAAATGAAATAAAATATCTCAAAGAGTATTTATTTAATTAGCTAAAAATCATACACTTGGCAAAAAATTCTTATTTTTTGTCCATATTATTCTCCTCTGTTCACTAAGCAAGAGTGTATTTTTTTTATGATTTTTTTAGAGAAAGAAATGGATTTTTCAAGTTCAGGCATTAAAATAAATTCAGAAAATCTATATTTTTCTACTTAAACACGCGACACCACCTCATCCTACGACGAATTTGAGCTCACACACGGCACTCCGCTAGTTGACGCCGCCATCCACCTCAGCTGCCACGCGGCCCGCCTTTTTGCTCCATCCGCTTGTCCTACGCGATCTCATCCATCCACAGAATAAATGTGTGATCGTGCCACATTCATTGATTGTCCCCAAATGACCTAACCCGAGAACCGTTCAAAGTAAAAACTAAGATCTTCATCTTGACTCAACCAAATATCATGGGATTTGTTTTTAAACATTCATTTACTCAAGACAAGCATATCTATACGATTGATCAAGCATGAAATCAAGCCATTACACATGGAGAATCATAACAAGCTTGGATCAGTGTTAGTGCTCAATACCTTTGTCTGAGAGGGGAGGCCTCAATCAGATGGTTGTGGTAGCTTCGATTGGATCCAACGAACCTCTAGAGGAAGTCTCAGGCTCTAGTGAATTGTCTAGCTATGTTTTGAATTAAACTTAGTTTCAGGAGTTGGTCTAGAGTTATGCTAGAGACTATTTTAGAGAGGGCTTTTTTGTCGAATCAACTTCTCTCACTGTGGGAATAGCATTTTTGTGGAATAAACTTCTTTCATTGTGTGTACACAGTTAATTGAAGTTTGGTGGACTATGGAGGTGTGGGGAGCTCTGTCCTGGTTTTATAGAAAATTTTAGTGATGAAATTGGCTCTAAATGGTGGCTGTGAATGGCTGAAAGCAGGGGAATTGCACTTAGGATAGTTTGGAGAGGCTCCAATGAGATTTTTGCAGAGTTTCCCCAATGATTTTGGCACACACCTCTTTGGCCATGGAGGTGTCAATTTAAAGCCATGGTTTCCTGGTGGAGCTCAAGGGAGTTTGATAGGTACAAAAGCTTGATGATGTGGAGGGAAGAAAAGCTCAAGTGGCCAATGGGACCTAGCCAACTCAGAGGGGTTTGATTTTAAGTTTTAGCAAAATTGGGGCACCTTTGGGCTGGATACTTCTGGTGGCTGAGGTGGTGGCTGGGCAGCGTATGGTCACTTCTTGGCTCAGGGAGGCCAAGAAATACATAATGATGATTAACTCTTAATGGTATGGCATGATCACAAAGATATTTTGGCTTAGACTCAAAAATGGGATGAAATCCCTTAATTTAGGGAACCATTGGTCCATAACACAACTTGGTTGGTTTAGGTGGGCTTAAGCTGGTCACTAGAGTGTATTTGGTGGCTGTGGTCTCATTAGTATGGTCACTATGGCATGGCTAAGTCAATTCGGTGAAGGGGTTCAATTTGGGTCAAATTGGCCTAAAGTTGGGTTTGGGTTAGGTTAGCCATGACATGTGAATCAATGATTGAGCAATATGATGTAGATGATTGTCACAAGGAGCTTTGAAAATTTTTGAAGCAATTTTGAATTGATTTTTTAGGTTTAATTTGAAGGATTTTGTCATTTGGTCAAGTTTGGGGGTGTTGGGCTAGACTTGGGCTTAGGTTGCGCTAGAGTTGGGTCAAGTCCAAATTGATGGTTGATAATGGTCTAGGGGAATATCTTGAAGAGTTCTCAACATCAATTGGGTGTCAATTTTGTGGTTTGGTAATTCATTAGGTGACATTTAAAGACATGGCCAAATTGGGGCAAATATGGGCTTTTGGCTTTAGGTTGAAATTGAGTGAAATTGAAGCTTGATCAAAGTCAATTGAGACTTTAATTTGATGTGTAGAAGTGTTTTGAAGAGTTCATGATGTAAATTGAGGCAATTGAGTTGGCAATGGGGTTCAATTGGGTGAGATTGGGTCATATGGTTAAAATTGGGGGTTTTGGTTTGGATCAAAATTAATCTCAAATCATGGGCTAATTAAGATTGTATTTGGTTTAAAATGATCATAGGCATGATGAATTTGAGTTTAGAATTCAAATTGGGGAAAATTGCGGTCAAATTTATGGACATTTATGGTGAATTTGGATAAATTGGGCTTTTAAAAGCAATTTGGGGCTTTTGGTCAAAGGGGTCAAATTGGTCAAATTGCGTACAATTGAAGTGTCCAAATGGGTTTTGGAGACATTTGATATGATTTTGGAGGCTTTCAAAAATTTTGGGCCACCAAAGGCATTTTTGTAGTTTTGGCCAAAAGAGGGGTTTTTTGGTAATTTTGACAACTTTGGGTTTTTTATCAAATTGGGTAGTTTGAAATGGTTTGAAATGATTTTTGAACAAATTTGAATATTTTGGGTGAAATTGAGAATTTTGGCCAAATTTAGTGTTTGGGGGTGTTTAGGTAATTTGAGTAGGTTTGGGGGGGCAAAAGGCTAAGTTGGGTATTTTGGTGAAATTGAGGTGTAAACCACCCTATATGAGCCATGGACCAATGGAATCCCCATTTGAGTCCTCTATGTACTGGTCTTAGCTAAACCCTAGCCTAGGGTTACTTGGTCTAGGGGACCATCTACATGAGTCTCCCAAAAGATCAAGGGATCAAAGTCAACAAAGTTTGAGTTTAAAGTTGTGAGTGCAAGTGATTGCACTAGCTCCAGACCAACACCTACGGTCAACCCTAAGGCTAAACAATCTGATGGGGACTCACCTTGAGCTCCCCCATATTGACCCCGCCTACTAAGTGCTAGAGGTTCGGACCAATACTTCAAACTTCAAGTTGAGAAAAGAATGGTTTAGAGTTTCTAATGTTGAGGATTCATTTTCTAGTCCTCTAGGAAAAGTCAACCGAAAAGTCCTATGGCTAGACCCTGTGCTACTAAAGAGGAAGGACTAGACCACAACAAAAAGTGAGGTCAACAAATGGACCCCCAATAGGTGTGGTGTGTCGGGAAAGCACAACACACGTATTGGCATTGACTGACGAGATCAACAAAACCAATATAGTTTTCCAAGTTAACAAACCTAGAATAAAGTGTATCATTAAGTGACCATTCTATCCACTAGGAAGTGACATATATTCTCACTAGGGAAAAGAAAGGAAACTCTGGGAATAATTGTCTAGCAAACCGAGAGTCCAGTGAATTTTGATTTCAATTCAAAAACTCAAGGAAATAGAATTATGGATGAGGAGACCAGATTTAGTGGAAAGTGCAAGGACTCACACCTAACTCAAGAGGAAACATAAGTGCAAAAATAGGAATAAGGCTTGAAGAGGCCTATTTCAAGTGCAAAGATGGAAACATGTCGTGAAGAGGCCTATTCCAAATGTAAAAAATAGGAATATGGCGTAAAGAGGCCTAACCCAAATGTAAAAAAGGAAATAGTACGTAATGAGGCCTACCCCGAATGCAAAAAAAAGGAATAGGACTTAAAGAGGCATATCCGGAATGCAAAGATGGGAATAGGGCATGAAGAGGCCTACCTCCAAATGCAAAGATGAAAATAAGGCTTAAAGAGGCCTATACAAAATGCAAAGATGGGAATAAGGCGTGAAGAGGCCTACCCCGAATGCAAAGATGGAAACAGAGAGTGAAGAGGCCTACCCCAAATGTAAAGATGGAAATAGGGCGTGAAGAGGCCTACTTTGAATGCAAAGATGGGAATATGGTGTGAAGAGGCCTACCATGAATGTAAACAAGGAATAATGGTGTGAATAGGCCTACCCCGAATGCTAAGATGAGAATAGGGCAAGAAGAGGCCTACCCAAAATGAAAAGATAGGAATAAGACATGAAGAGGCCCCGAATGTAAAGATGGGAATAGGGCGTGAAGAGGCCTATCCCAAATGCAAAGATGGAAATAGGGCATGAAGTGGCCTACCCTGAATGCAAAGATGAAAATAGAGCGTGAAAAAGCCTACCCCAAATGCAAAGATGGGAATTAGGTGCGAAGAGGCTCACCTCGAATGTAAAGATGGGATTTGGGCGTGAAGAGGCCTACCCCGAATGCGAAGATGGGAATCAGAATTTAGGTACTGACCCCAAGAATAACATAAAAATAGTGTAGAGAGTTTGTGGTGTTAACCTCGTAGATGTGTGTCATGTGAAGATTGACATTGGCGAGAAAAATTCGTTAGATTTTGTATAGAGTATGAGACTAAGGGAGATGTGAAGAAGTTAGTGCAGACAAGAATAATCGAGTTATGCAAGCAAAGAATAAGAGACCTCAAACTCGAGGGAAACAAACTCAAGCAAATTTATTTTTCTTTCCTTGTTGTTTTTATCATATTTAATTATCAAAGTACATATATATATAAGATTTAATTTTCAATGGTTGATTTATTTTTTAAAAAATAATATTTTTTTCAAATTTCATTATAATTAAGTTTTATTGTTTTGTTCTTTGTTCATAGTAGTTCAAAACCATTGTATGGCTCGGTGGCTCTTGATTCATCGCACAAAGGGAAATTCAAGAAACAGACTGCATTTTGAAATAAATTTCATTAATCTTCTTGAAATAGGTGTTACAGACAAAATACCTGTTAAAAGCATCGAAAGTACATTTGAAACATCTCATGCTGAATACATCTAGAACATCATATGCTAAATACATATCATATACGCTGCTCTGACATAGTGCAAAAGATGACAAAAAGAACTGTATGTTTGTGCTCAATGGGACGAGCCCTTGATCTAGCTTACCTACTAAGCCATGCTCCTGAACAAGAATTCCCTTTACATGTATTTAAAGGTGCAACCCTCTCATAGCTTGTACGAGCATAGATCCTCCAACTCCAGATCTGGTCAGAATCTGTATGGCATTTTTTTGTTGTCCATCCTTCTGAAAGTCATAGACACTCTGCAGTGTCGTACCCCTGGGATGCAGTGCTTGGCAAGGTCTGATCCATTTCATTTGAGAATCAGTACTAAACCTATCGATAGTGGAACCTCAATGGATCCCATGAACTCCCTGGGGCCAATAACATCGATTTCTTTTTTGAATAGTATATTTCTCTTACTCATGAAGGACACCATGTAGAAGGGCCTCACAAAATCATGAAGGCCTATGTGCGGGGGAATGCAGTCTCCTTGATCATAGATATTGATGATACAACTATTTGGAATGCAATCAGCTAGCAGTATGCTCCATCTAACCATTCTCTTGATCATCTGCTCTATCTCGGAGGGCATGGGGTCCAGCTCATCATTTCTTAAAATGCCTAGTGGATTCCCTTATCTATCCTTAGTGAAATTATAGTAGCAACAGCATTGGATGGTTATCCTGCCTTTTCATCTCATCCACTTTTATGGCTCAGAATAAGTTCTTTCCACCAGCAGGCCAGCCCAACCTCTGTCTCATAGAGCAAATATGCAGTCAAGGATTCTCCTTTCATCACTATCAGAGAAGACTCTTGTGTATAGCTCCAGGCCTTCCAAAATATTGATGATATTTTCTCGGATTTCTTTGTAAAAATCAAATTCTCTCCTCTTAACTTTGTTTATTCTTTCCAACTCTGCTGTGGGGATTCTTTGATATCATCATATTGGATCCCTAATTTCCTCATCTGTAGGATCCCACGTCTGACTTGGCTCTACACGTAATGGAAGGTAAGACTCGGCATTCAGGTAAAACGTCTCCTTGCATCCCTTGTCGGCAGCATGAATTCTTCAAATGAACTGAAGTGGACTAAGTGTAGAACATTGCACGTCGAACACTCCATGAATGCCCCTTCCGTTGATTAGTGAACAAGAACTTTGATGTTGCAAATTGGGCAACACTCATAAAATTCATCCGGTACTTTACATTGTACTTACTCTGCAAAAAATTTAGACTAATCTTCTGTAGCAGGCAGACTGACAGAAGTTTCCCTCATGCAAGGACTATAGATTTCCCCTTCAGGAATTGAGGTACGTAAATTTTCTGCCTCTTTCTGGCGTCTCTTTCTTCATGTAAAAAAGCTCTATCTTGCGATGATTAACATTTCATTGTTGAGTTCTTCTTAAAGTTGCATATGGTAGTCTTTCACCATCGGTGCTGACTAAGTTTCCAATTGGTATAGTTATCATGGATGGTAAATGACTAATTCCCTCCATCAGTTTCTGTTGTGCTATCACTTTCTTCCTCATCGGGGAGGATTCTTCTTTTGTATCAATCCTCAAAAGTGACGATAACCCTTCCTTTTCCTATCAACTAACTATGCCCGTAAGGGGACCCTCATAGTTAACATTGACCTGACCAAACTCCAGGTCAAAGCCTATGATGCCACCTCAATGTGCCCTTTCCCCATTGAGTGCGATATTTAAGCCATCCTCAAAGGCAAAAATCAGCTTTTGTCCTGACTATTTTTCTACAGATGATAGGAAAAACATCAGTGCCTTGGAATTTTGTGGGAACAAGAACAAAAAAAAATATTTATTAGACAAAATTTTAATTTGTGAAGGCACGAAAACTTTTATTATTATCTTATTTAATTTTATGAAATGTTAAAATTAAGGAAAATAGAAGAGAAAAAGAATGAAGTGAGCAATTTCAAAATTTTCATTTTATTAAGATTATTCTTATTACAAAATTTTGGATCCAGTCACTGATGCTTGGCCAAATAAGTAAACCTAGAACAACCAAAACTCAAAATCTCAGTTTAAACAATGTCACGTTGCATAATATGTTTTCAAATATCTTCCATTGATTGACAGCATAGGTATTTTGCCTCAGAAATCCACCAGCTGGTAGGCTCCTCCTGAATAGACCTTTTCAACGACAAATGGTCCTTCCCAAGTTGGTTCAAACTTTCCACCTACCTTGCGGCGTGAAAGATTAGGCCTCTTGAGAACAAGAACGAGGTCACCAATTTTGAACGTTCTTGGGCGTACCAATTTGTTATGAGCTTGTACTATCCTTGCTTGGTAAAGTTTCAAATTTTGTTGCGCTTCTAGTCGCTTTCCCTTGAGACTCTCCACTTTTTCAAGCCTAAGTTTCACACTTTCTTCTACTGTGAGCTGATTGGCGACGGTGATTCTGAGAGATGCTGTCTGGACTTCTAGCGGCAATACAACCTCAAAACCGTACATGAGCGTGTAGGGTGTACATTGCGTCAGAGTTCTGAACGTCGTTGGGTAGGCCCAAAATGCTTCTAGCAGTCTGTTATGCCAATCTCTTTGTTTTCATCGAATGACTTCTTTAAAATATGTACCAGTGTTTTGTTGAAGGCTTCAACTCGGACATTTACTCTGGAAATGTAGATCGTAGAGTATCTCTAGTCTATCCCATGCCTTTTGTTGAAGTTGTTGATTTTAGTGCTTTTGAAGGCTATCCCATTATCAGAAATTACTCTACGTGGCACACCAAAATGGTAGACGATCTGACTTTTAAAGAATTGAAAGACATGTTGTGTTGTAACCTTACGTAACGGCAATACCTCTGCCCATTTGGAGAAGTAATTCATAGCTGCAAGAATAAATTTGTGTTCCATCAAGGATGGAGGGTCTATTGGTTCTATTATGTCCATGCTCCAACACTTGAATGACCACGAGGCGATGGTTGGGTGTAGCACATTCAGAGGTTGGTGCAAGACTACCCCATGCACTTGGCACTGGTGACACTTTCTGGCTGTATCCATGCAATCAGACATCATTGCATGACAATAATATCTGGCCTCTTGATCTTCTTTTTTTTCTTTGGTCCTGACTGGTGAGCACCACAAAATCTGACATGTACTTCTTTGACGATATTTTGTGCTTCTACTCTATTTAGACATTGCAGCCACAACTAATCGAACAATCTTCTGTAGAGGACATCTCCCACTAGAGCATATGACATAGCTCTTCTTGTGATGTGATATGCTTCAAAGTTGTCCTGTGGCATCTTTCCAGTCTGCAAATATTCTATTAATGGCTTACGCTAATCTTCATTTGTATCAGCAACTGCAACCGTCACTCCTTCCTCTTTTTTGAGCTGGTGTAGATTATCGAGGTCAATTTGAGACAAAACCCCTCTTCCTTGTACTGTAATATCAATGGAATCCTCCGGTGGACATGTTAGCTCCTTAGCAAGTTTTGCTAAAGTATCAACATGGACAATATCTCTTCAAGGAATCCAATAGAAAGTTACTTTGGTAATCTATTCAAGTAGCTTCATTGTGTACCGGTAGTATTCTGTTAGTCTCAATTTTAAAATATTTTTTTGCCCGGCAACTTGTTGGATGACCAGTTGAGAGTCACCATAGATGGTAATATCCATTATATCCATCGAGATTACCAATTCCAATCCGATGACCAATTCTTCATACTCTGCTTCATTATTAGTGCATGGCTCTATCAGGTGGTAGGAGAATCTCAACATACTTTATCTAGCATGATGAAAATCAGACCAATTCCTACTTTGCCCGGTATAACTATTTCTGATTCTTTTCTAGCTGATGAATCTCCATCAAAATACATCTCCCAGCATTGCGCACTGAAGAATTCTATTTACAGTATTTGTTCATTTGGTAATTCGTCATTAAGAGAGGACCCAACTTGAAGTGGGTGTGCGGCGAGAAAATCTGCTAAATTTTGTCTCTTGATAGCATGGAGGGGAACAACAGTTATATCAAACTGTAATAAAATCATTGACCATCTCGCTAAACGTCAGGAAAGTGTCGGTCGGGTCATCAATTATTGCAACATATTAAATTTTGAAATAAGGGTAATCTTATGAGAAAGCATGCAATGTCTATGTTTTTGAGTGGAAAAAATTAAAGCTACGCAATGCTTCTCAATGGGCGTATACTTTACTTCCATCGGTATTATATGTCGACTCAAGTAGTAGAGCACATTTACCTTACCCTCGTCATTGACCTGAGCTAATAGGGCTCCGAGAGAGTCCTCTAAGGCCGCACTATAAAGTATTAATGGTTTTCCCAGGTTAGGGGTTGCCAAAACATGAGGTTTCATTAAGTATCACTTAACTTCCTCGAAAGCCCGCTTACATTTCTTTTCCTAAATGAATTTGACGTCATTTTTAATTAATGCCGAGAGGGGCTGACACCTACCTGAGAGATTAGAAATAAAGCATCTTAGATATGCCAATTTTTCTTAGAAGGAGCGTAGTTGTTTCAAAGTTTTGGGAGGAGGCATTTCCCAGACAGCTATAATCTTATCCGGTCGATCTCGATTCCTTGATGATGAACAACGAATCCAAGAAACTTCCCAGAGGTAATGCCGAAGGAGCACTTTAAGTGATTCATCTTAAGATTATATTATCATAATCATTTGAACACGATCCTAAAATCATACAAATGGTATATCTTTTGTTTGCTTTTAATGACCAAATTGTCCATGTAGAAATCCACTTGATTGTGAATGAGGTCGTCAAAAATCTTCGTTATAGCTCGTTCGTATGCTGCTCCGACATTCTTTAACCCAAACGACATCACTCTATAGCATAAAATCCCAATCAGTGTTTTGAATGTTGTAAGTGTTGCATCCTTGGGAGCCATCTTGATCTGGTTGTATCCGTAAGATCCATCCGTGAAGGAGAAAATTTCATGTGTTGAAGCGATGTCCATCATCCTCTCAGGTATCGGCAATGGAAATTCATCTTTTGGACATGTTTTATTTAGATCCCTGAAATTGACACATACACGGATTTGTCCATTTTTCTTCTTAACTGGCACAATTTTGGCTAACCATGTGGGGTATTGCTATTCTCTTACAAAGTTAGCGTCTTTTAGCTTCTTCTCTTGAGCAATGACTTGTTGCTCTATTTCGAGGAGCATTCTTCTGGGAACTTATTTCGTTGGGGTTACAACTTTTTTCATCATGAGTTTATGCACTGCAACTTCTGCTGATAGTCCTGATGTTTCATCATAACTCCATGTGAAGCAATCTTTGAATTTTGACAGTAGCTTGATCAATTCAAAAGATTCTTCGTTACTGAGCAGAGAACTTATAAATGTTGGTCGAGGTTGCTCCTCAGTCCCGAGATTAATTTTTTTAATTCTTCAATAGTTGATTTAATTTCTTCTTCAAATTCTGGCAGGGTATCTTCTATTAGCTGATCAGTAGAGACATCCTTCACATCGAGGCAACCCTCTTCCAATCGTAACAACCATACAAAAATTTGAATCATTGACTGGTCCCACTGTACCAAATCCGAGACCTTCTTTCAAATTGGGAGCTCGACTTTTAACCTTCCATAATTTTTCAAAAAGTTTTAATTTATCTTTTGGCATTTGTTTTGGCAAATGTCCCTGTTAAATCAACTTTTGTATGCATGGAGAAAAGTAACCAAAAGGTAATTCCATTAATTCATTAGGATTCTCATCCAAATTTACATGATCTTTAAGATTAGCAGAAGTAGAAGCATGGTAAAATTTGATTGGCTTCAAACCAGTGCTACAGACTTCCTTGACCTCTAAACTCTCTACCTTTTGAGGGAGAATCAGAGTAAGGGTCATGGCGTTCGCATAGTGATTTGTTCGATCATACATTATCTCATATTTGCTTTTCTCCACATCTTCCAAGGATATCTCGTACTGTGGTCTCTTCTATTTTGTCATCATTATTTCCTCTTCGGAGCTCTCTTCATTATCAATATTGATGGTCGGTCTAGTCCGTTCAACAATCGTATTAGCTCTTCCTCGTCCATGTCCCCGGCCTCGATCTCGGGTATATGGGCTAAAAGAACCTCTATAACCTTGTTGTGAAGAGATGATAATAAATTTTTGAAGTGGAGTTGAATGGATTCTTCTTTATGATTCCTCTGAATCTTCCACTTCATTTTCTACAATTTTACGAGAGAAAACAATTTTCTTTAGAGGCGCGTAGTAAGCAGCATCTTAATGAATGCAACCTTCATGAATTGAAAATGGTTGCAAATCTCCTTTGATGCATTGCTCTTGCCCTTCCTTGTAATAATACTTAATGCATTGGTGTAGAGACGATGGAACCATGTTGTGTTCGTGAATCCACGGTCAACCCAGTAGAGCTTTAATAGAGGTCTCAGCGTCGATGATAAGGAACTTAGTGGTTGTTACTAATTCTCCAACTTTCATAAGTAATGTAATGGATCTAAGAGCTCTCTCTCCATTTTGGTTGAATCTTCTTAGGATCATTTTATCAGTCGTAAGCGCCTAAGTCTCAATGTCCAAATAGGCTAACGTCCGTAGACTCATCAAGTTAAGTGATGCTCCAAGATCTACTAAAACTCTAGACAACACGAATCTGCCTATGTCAACAAAGATATATAGTGGTGGTTTATGGTTAGAGGTACCAAGCAGCAAGTCTTCATCGGTAAAATTTACCTCAAGCTGTTCTTTTAATAAGAAAACTTCATCTGAGGATGTGCTGGCCAATTGAGCTAAGCAAATCTCTGGATCGAGCAAAGCTATAACCAGAGACTTCCTCATCTCTATTGGCAGGATTAGAGCATCATAGATGCTTAGATTGGTCGACAACTTCCTTAGATGAGCTACCATGTAATAATCCACTTTATATAATCCTACAATCTTTGCTTGATTATGTGTTTCTTCCACTGGTAGAGGTAGAGGTAATTCTTCTCGAGTTACTATTTGCTTTCCTTTATCTGTCGGAGCCATTTTCATGGGTAATAACTTCACGCTCCTTAGGTTCACTTCTGTGATTTCTTCTTGGGATGTTGTAGGCAAAATTTCTGATGCTTCTTCTTCATCGGAGAGATCCAAATTTATGGCGAGTTGTGGGCCATGATGCTGGAGGACTGGATCCTCACTCCTAATGCTATCGTAACTGATGTTGTCGATATCTTCTTCAATCTTGCTAATGCATTCATCAAACTTAAGTACAATTTGAGGATCAATTTCAAAATCAATATCAGAGCTAGATTGAGCAAAATCAATTACGTTATCACTAGAAATAGATAAAGCTTAGCTAAATTCATAATCATTATATTCATAATACCCTAAAGGGGCAAAAAGATAATCATACATGGTCAGAGGTTTGAGGATTTTCTTCCCTGAATCTGAGACAACCAATCTAATAGAGGCATCCCCTATCCTAACCCCCGTGATATCAGTCTTAATGACATCGCTCTTCTCTTTCTCTTTTGGCTGCAGTAATTTCTCCGACGAAATTTCTATCTTGATTGAGCAGGCTGTAGACTATAAACGGCTGTCTGTGCTGAAGCAGTCTGAATCTGATCTAGTATCTTATTGAATGATTTACTCCAAAATATACTCCATCCATGTTTTTCTGAATAAGGAACTATTGGAGTGATTGACTAGGCTAAAGTCATATTTACATAACCTTATTCAGGTTCTTTTAAATATTCTTTTGAAATTTTTATGTTCCCTTCCTTAAGATTTTTCTCAAGCCTATCCTTAAAGATGAAACAATTCTCTATAGTGTGTCCAAGGATTCTATGATACGGGCAATAATTAGGTTGATCCCTTTTATCAAACTCTTTGGGTTTCTTTAGATCTGTTAATCTAAACTCGGACTTATTTATTAAACTTCTGAACATCTTCAGTACCTCTTCAAATTTGAAGGAATACATCATTTTTCTCCTTTTGGACATGGACGGACCCCTCTTATTCTCTGTTTGATATGATCCTCCTTGATGCGGTTGCTGGCTAGGCTGGCCATACTGTTGTGTCTGTTGTTGAGCATGTTGTGATGATGACTGAGAATCCTGATGAGAATTTTTTGCATGTATCTTCATTGATTGTTTCCTTTTATCAACTGTTATCAATGTCCCGAACTTCTTCTCGAATATTCGGGTTGTTCTGGTCTTTTTTTATTTCTCTTGGGAATCCATGAGTTTAACTGCCTCTTGCAGATTTCTAGCTTTTCTGAGTAGCTTCTCGAAGGATTTGATGGTAAGTCCCTTGAGCATGAAAGCTACCGGCCCATGGATGCTTTTGAGTAAGATCTCATTCGCATGATATTCCTGTAACTAAGGTTCACATTTCATGCTAAGGTTTCTTCACGTCAAGATATAATCCACTAGGGTCTTGTTAGGCTTTTTGCTTCTCCATGATGAGATCTCTAATAGAAGCATGATGCTACGCTCTGGCAAATCTCCTCACGAACAACTGTTCTAATTCGACAAATATCTTGACTTACCAGTTTTGTAATTCGACATACCAATCAAATGTATTTTCGACAAGTTGCTGATAAACTAGCAGAAAAGCAAAGCTTCATTACCTCCGGTGTTACCACAACTAGCTCGTAAATTGCTATATGCTACCTGGGATTTCCAGTCCCATCTAATATCTTAAAGTTTGGTGACACAAAACCCTTATGGTAGGGTACGACATCGAACTCCTCCGGGTAGGGTCTACCCTTCAAAATCAATGTGCCACCTTAGACTGGGCTAAGGCCTCCCAAACTTGTTTGACCATCTGTTTAAATTCATTTTTAAGAATAGCACTCGATGAAGAATCCTTCTTCTGTTGATCAACTTTGTTTATCAAGGAAACTTCCCTCCATTCATCCGTGATATGTATAATCCCCGGCTGATTGTCTTCTAGAGAAGCTAATTGTTGGGGTTGAGACTTTCCCTAAACTGTTATCATGGCGGCCATGGCAGTGGCCTTCTCTTCCATTCTTTTCTCCATTTGTCTGATTTTATCATCCCTCGGGAAGACAACCCTACGCAGATCATGTAAGGTGTTCTCTTCGACTAGAGGTTGAGCATCGCGCGCAGATGCAGTGACTCTAGTTTTGATGATATGAAAGTTCATGATTTCTTCCTCAAGGTAATCATTAAAGTCAAAATCCTCTTCATCCTCATCATCAACAGAAACTCCATGTTCTCAGGCTAACTCAGAAATCTTGATCCTGAGCTTCTCAACCTTTTTTTCATTTATTGACTCTTGTATCATCTTAAGGTCTAGAGGACGCTGCTGAACATCCTTTACTTGCTCATCCATCTTGTTGGTAATAGCTGTGAAAAGGTCAGATATTTCAGACCCTTGATTCATTCCATGATCCGGCCCCATGGGCTCATTGAACTTATTGGTAAGGCAACCTTAGGTACCCACACCTTTTGTTTTGGCAAAGATGACTTTCAAAGGGGCGTCTCAACATCTGTATGTCGAAGAGAGGTATGCTCCCCATGGTGCAGACCAGGTATAGTATGAGGTAACTTATTCATATTTTCCTTTAAAACTTCATGATGAGTGATTAATATAATTCTTGGACCCAAACGTGACTTAACTGGTTGACGTCCTGCGGGTCTTAGAGCAACAACAATATTAGAATCGATGATGGTAATGGTAGTATCAATCCAACTTTCCAAACAAAATCTGACGGGAATGCGTGCTAGCAAACTTCGGTTGATTTCTGAGTGTGTCGGGCAGATCTGACATCTTTTAGAATTTATCTTCTCATATTAAGGGATATCGCCCATCCCACTCATTTAAGTAATTCACTGATGGAACAACCTTCTTTAGCGGCTAATCTCTGGAACACTAGAGTGGGCTTCTTGCTCCCCCACCATGTCCATGAGGTGACAGTAAGGTAGCATCAATCTTCTGGATACTCTCATACCCATCAGTGCCCATTAAGGGATGAAACCTACTCCTTCGCAGAAGTGGATAAGCCTCCAATAACTCTAGTTCCTCCTAATGAGGAATTTTGTCAACAGATATTTCCTCAAAAAGCTGGGGTTAGTAGCCTTTCAAATCTTTGGGCTGCATTTCCTTCTTTGAGTTTGGGTTAACGACACAATCCTCAAACTTGATCGAATTTCAAATACTGATGATGGAACAACCAATCCTTCAGTCGGGTCTTGCTGACCTCATTTTTGGTTGAGGTTTAGTTTTTCCTCTTTAGTAGCCTAAGGTCTAGCCATAGGATTTTCTATTGACTATTCTTAGAAAACTAGACATGGAACCCTCACCATTAGAAATTCCAAACTTCTTATTGCCTATTCTTAGAAAACTAGATCTGGAACCCTCACCACTAGAAATTTCAAACTCTTCTCTACTCAACTTGAAGTTCCACATATTGGTCGTTCTTAGAAAACTAGACATGAAACCCTCACCATTAGAAATTCCAAACTTTTCTCTACTCAACTTGAAGTTCCACATGTTGGTCTCAACCTCTAAATACTTAGTAGGTGGGGTCACTATGGGGGAAACTCAGGATGAGTCACCCTTAGGATTGCTGGACCTTAGGGTTGACCTTGGGTGTT
>JXCR01103176.1:18446-80655 GCA_002079205.1 Phalaenopsis hybrid cultivar
ATATATATATATATATATATATATATATATACATTTATACATATACATACATACATACATATACATACATACATACTACAGATACATACATGCACACATACGTACAAACATACATATTAGGATAATTTTTTGTAGAACAGTCACTCTATGAGGCAATTAGTCGAGTGAGCCAGCTTCCAAAAGGGTTTCACCAATAAATATATCATTACACACAAGCATATAATCACAAATTTTCCATAGATAATAGTTTAAACACTATGACCAATATTTTACTAATTGAATCATGCTTATAATATGATAGAAATTTAATTGTAATCTATAAAAGTGACGAGTAATAAAGAAGATATTATAATTGCATGATTTAATTTGATATGCAGAGAGACGTATAGTAATAAAATAATGTCCATAATTATTTTATTATGAGAATCTTATATTAGATTTTTACCACAAACAAATTTGTTATCTAAGGATAACACCCTAAATAACAAAAAAATATATTTATCTCCTAATAAATAATAATCACTTATCTCAAGGCAAGCAGTAATACTCCAAATTTATTTGATGCCCGACTGCTAGTACCTAAAGAACTGACCCACAAAAACATAATACCAATCATCCAATCAAATGCAAAAGTAACAGTAAGAACATTAAAAGTGATTAGTTAAGCTAGATATAACCTAAAAATAATCTTCATTATCTCCAATAGATCAAAATCTATTATTAAATAAATGTACTATCATCATCATCGCCGCCGCCGCCGCCGCCACCACCACCATTATTATTAACATGAAAAGGTATGGAGATTTATTTGAGATTAAACTTAATCTATCCTAAAAAGATTATTGCATAAAAGTAGAAAGATTAAAACTAATTGATTTTAAATAGGATAATAAAGTTACTAAAAAAATAAAAGTAGAAGAAATGAGGAGGAGAGAGCTCCCATGTGTTCTGGGCTACGTTAAGTGAATTGAATGCTAAGAGGAATGGGTAACTGCGACGTTGAAGGAAGAAGAAGGTGAGATAGATGGCAGCTGTAAAAGCTTCAATCAAAAGGGAGGCTTGCTCAGAGAGGTCTTTCGGTTGTAGGAGGGAGTTTGATTGCAAGTCCTTTGATGCCCTAAACCACAATTCTCTTGAATAGAAAAAAAAGGTGATGCACGAGTCAATGCTTTTGAGCAAAATAGAAGTCCAAATCTATTTGATCAAATAGAGCAAAGTAGAGGAAACTAATGTGATTTGCAGTGCAATTGATTGTGGCAAGAGAGGGGAAATTACAATACTCTCACATTTTAGGAGAGACATGGTAGTAATAAAGGAGAAAATATTACATCCGGACTCCGAACATAATTTGCGTTTAGAATTCAATAGTGGGGCGTCACGTGTCAAGTGAACTGCACCGCAATACACATGTATTGGCCAGTGTTAAAAGCTGTAGGGCCCACCTGACACGTGGCGCCCCGCCATTGGACTTCAGATGCATCTGGATTCCGTATGTAATATTTTTACAAAATAAAGGGGGTTCGGGAAACAGGAGGACTTAATTGGCATAGCTGACATTTTTTGGGTAAACTGTAACTTTGATGGTGAAATGTGTTTAGAGCTAAGTTGAAATTGTTTTGTGCTCAAGTTCTAAGTGAATAATAGTAAACCTGATGACTACCTTTACATGGCTTCATATGTTGAGCAAAACTTTTGATCGATAAAAACCTTATTTTGGTTAGCTTTATTTGAAGATAATCATTTTTGCATTTAATCATTATTAACATTTTATCATATGCTATTAGTTATCCTGTGACATGTGCACACACACACACATATACGATTATTTTAGTTACAATAATGATCATTTGTATTGATAATCATCATCTTGTGACGATGAAAATCCACTTAAGAGTGATTATACTAGTATTATCACTATTAATGATGCCATAAATTGTTTGGACAACTCACATATCAGCGAGCAACCTTAGTTTCATTGATACAAAAAATAATGCAAAAGTTAATGGGTTTGTTTAATGACAAAGAAGGGCATACCTATTCGAGTATACAGTTAAGCATATCTTATACCATGATTTAATAATTTCAAATATTATTTTTGTTGATTCCATGTGTTTCAAGCTAAATAATTTTTTTTAATAACAAATCTACACAAGGGGTTTCTAATGTGATTATTAAATATTTTTAAGCTTAATTCAAGAATATTTTAATTTAAGCATCCAATACATTATCAAAAAGGAAATCTCAGGAGTTCTTACAATCACATAATGCATTTTTATAACCATGAAACTAATTAGCCACCTCAAAACAAGCACATTATAAATAAAGAATACAGTTTTAAGCTTTAAAAAACTTTGGTTAAGTCATAAGAGTCCATATGTTGATGTCCTACCATTTGGCCTTAAGCTTGCAAAAGCTAAATGTATACCTAGATATGTGTTTCAAGCTAAACTTAAGGAGATGAAGATAATTAGCAAGGGAAAAAAGTATAGAGGGCATGAGAAGCCACTCACCCAAAGAAGGAAGCCCTCAATAAATAGTACTCACTTAGTTCAAAATAGACTATCTCAAATAATACTCATTGAAACTAAAGGATCCAAGCTCCCAATGTCACTCACTAAGAAGCCCTAAACTCACTAGTCCATATGGTAATCATCCAAATCAAGGATTATATGTTTTGATGGGGCTTGCTTTAAGATACCAAAAATTATTGTGAGTCAATTCAATTAGTCACGTATGTATACACGTCGATCAAGTAAATATGAAAAAAACAGAGGCTTCGTGTTCATCCCATGAGGATAGTATCAAAATGTTTCTAATAAAAAAAGTTCTATTTTACTAAACCACTAAATTTTGTTTGAAAAATAAAAAAGTATTAAATGAAAAAAAGGAAATCAAATAGTCTTAAAAGATCATTAAAAAAGAATGACAGATAAAACTCTTGTGTCTAACTCAAATGATGATGATACTCATGCTCTTATGACACCAGTATAGTATTTTCTATATGTTATACCATGAGTTACCCTACATGTTAGTTTACAACCATAGATACAAACCTTCTTATCCTATATCAGATCATAAGAAGATTTGGAAATCATATTATAGTTAAGAGGGGTTTAACCATGCAAAATTTCTTAAGATTCCTAGGATCCCTCATTTAAGTTGCAATTTCTTACAATATATCTATTTTACTAGACTGTTGTGTTAACTTATTTGTTCTTCTATGTGACTATTAGAATTCCTAAATCACAAAGAGTTTTAACTACCTAATTGATCATATTAAGAGTATATGATAATTAAAATGTTGACACATCAACATGCATCATTCATAAGAATAGAAATTGTATAAGGGGGCAAACTTTTGGAAAAACATAAAGAAAAATTATACTTACATCACATGAGCATTAAATTATGTTTATCCATGAAACATGAGTGGGAGATGCATAGAGAATTTCATTGAAATAGGTGAAGATTCAAGCGTGATAAAAAACATATTTACAAACAAGCCAAGCACCTTAAGCAATACATTGAATCCTTGCCTTACAATGATCAACTCTCCATAATCTCTCACACACATATCACTCAACCACTCTCTCATGCAAAAAATTTAAAAACTTAAAAGAAAATCCACTCTAGAAGTTTTCTCTCTTAAGGAAGAAGAAGAGAACTCCTAGGGTTTGTACTAAAACCTTAATTCCTACTGTAGAGAGCCTTCTAACCCTGATTAACTCCAGCTAGGTTGCGCTAATGCACCCCTTAGATAAATATTCATAAATTTATCTTGAAAAATCTTGTCAAAACTAGAATCGACTGGCGATGACACAACCATGCCCATGGTCAACATGATTACACAGCATCCAACATGGTCAGGCTAGAGGTTTGTGTAATTACACTGAGGTTACAATAAACCCATCGTTATTATGTCGCTTTCTAGCGTGGCTACACTAGACAAGCATCTTGGCTTGCTTCATTCTTTAGCTCCATAGAATGCACTGTAGAATGCATTCTACCAATGTAATTTGAAAAAATATAAAAAAATAATTTTACGAGCAAAAAATTATGATAAATATGGAAGAAATCAATGAATTCAATGCTAGAAAAAGCATAACTTTTTCTCATATAAATTATCCCAAACTTACCCAATACTGACCCTCAAATAGTCCCATATCTATGAAAGGACTTGAATGAAATTCATAGCTCTCATTTGTGAATTTATGATTTCTTAACTAGATTGTAGAGTGAATTAAAATAAAACATGCAAATATAATTTCAAGGTCAGATTCTCATCAATTTCAAATATCTGAGCCTTTCGCTTTGTTCACCACTTCTCCTAAGAATATCTTATTACTCTTAAATTAGTATGATTGAAATAGTTTTATTTTTTGCGAA
Organism: Phalaenopsis hybrid cultivar; assembly: GCA_002079205.1. Taxonomy (NCBI): domain Eukaryota; kingdom Viridiplantae; phylum Streptophyta; class Magnoliopsida; order Asparagales; family Orchidaceae; genus Phalaenopsis; species Phalaenopsis hybrid cultivar. The sequence continues at coordinate 22,833 of JXCR01103176.1, forward strand.
TATTTTTAAATCATTTAATAATCAACCAATTAGCACAAAAATCACATAACATTTTCATTAATATAAACATCAAAAGAATTTCATCAAGATTTTTTAATTCTTACTAGTTATGCAAGGATTAAAACATCATTTTTTTATATTTAGGCTCATCCCAAGCTTCTTCTTAGGGAGAGGACCCCTAGTTTTATTTTTCTTTTAGATAAAAACTTTCACAATTTTGGACTTTTTATTTTATTTTTCTTTTTTTCAATTCTACGATACTTATTATGTTTGCTTTTTTAAATAATTATGAGTGTCTAATCTTCCCAAATTAACAAGTCTCAAGTGCTTCTTAAGGTGAACTCTAAATTGTTAAAATCCATTTAAAAGTGAGGCTTAGTCAAATTAATTGAGCTAACACCAAATGACATAAAGTATCTCTAGTTAACACTTTTATTTTAATCATATTTTTTAATTATTCTGAGTGTTTTTAGGGTTCTAATATAAGTTGTTAAATTGAAGGGTTCCAAATCAGGAAACACTTATATTTTAATCATATTTTTTAATTATTCTGAGTGTTTTTAGGGTTCTAATATAAGTTGTTAAATTGAAGGATTCCATATCAGAAAATTAATTATAGCCCCCCTTAAATGATTATTTACATCTTTTAATAAAGATAATATAGTAATATTATTAGGATTTTTATAATGATTCACAACATTAAAGTATAGTCCACAACTTAGCTATGAATTAGTATCAGACAAGTATATATGCATCATTCCCTAAAAAAATTTTTCTATTTTATGCATGTCATATGAGAGAATGCAAGAATGGAATAAAGAACACATGTATAATAGGGAATATCATCTCAAAATAGATAAGTATGTTGGTAAACGTAAAATGATGTATTACAACATAAACATATCAAAGTAAAAATTTATGGAGTGCACCTCAAATAAAAAAAAAACATGAAAGGGCTCTCTTCATCACAACATTTATTATAACAAGTTCAAATTAAAATTTAAAACAAAAGGTGATGTGAAAAGATATAAAACATATTCAAATCAAATTATAGCATATGGGTTTGTTTCCCAAAGTAGTGCTTAGTTTAACATCCTTAATTAGGTCGTGCTAGATTAGGTATAGCATAAAATGACACTCAAGAATTAAATTTTCCTTACACTAATTGATACACTGAAAATATATGCATTTTTAGACCCATATTTTATATTTATTTTTGGTGATATTGCACTTTAATGGAAGATATTTTGATGTTTTCTTGCAGGTTGTTCATTTTTAGGGATTAAAGTAAAAAGAAAGCAAAATGATGAAATTTAGAGTCAAAATTAAGTTTTCGAAGAAATTCTCAGCGTCGGTGCCGCAGAACTATTTAACGCTGAAGATTTTTACTCAGCGTCGAGGGCGTCAGACCAGCGTCGACGACACCAAAGGCGGTGCAGACCCCGTTTCTAAAAGGTTCGTTGTATTTGGATGACTTTTTGAAGAGTTTTTAGAGGCACCTCTTCGACAACCGACATTGGGCTCTATTTGGGGCCGAATTTCATCAGAAAATGGGCTCCTCTACATTTTTCACTCAACTACGTTCATTTTTCGCTCTACATCATTCCATTCCACTACCATATTGGAGTCAATTAGTGATTTTGCTTTCATAGTTTAGAGTTTTTGTGGTGAGATTTAGTGTGAAACTTTCTGTAAGAGTGTTGGAAGGAGAAAGTGAGAGAGTTCATCTTCCTGCATTTCTAAGAAAATGCTATAAAGGATTTTCTTTGAGAAAGAGTTCCAGATAAGTTTGTTTGTTTATTTATTGTTGTATGAACATTATTTTATATAAGAAATTTGTGTTTTGTCGTATCTTTCTCATGAAAGCTGAGTAGTTCCCTCTATCTTTTCCCCTACTCTGAGATATGGTGAAATGAAGAGATAAAATGAATGTACCATAATTAAAATATAAAATAAAATGTGATGATTTTTCAACTCCGAACTTGATTTAGTTTTCAGTCTGGTCAATTGATTTGTTAAAATATGTTTTGAAACATATGATACGGGAAATTGAGTATGAGTTCTACAATAGAGTGAGTATCACATGTGATTTCATGAAGGAGAAATTCGTTCATGAAATTAAGTGCAAATAAATAGAGAAATATTCTTTGTTGGGTGTAAAATTAGAGAATCTTTAGAGTGACAGACTAAAATCTCCAATTTGGTATTAGTACTTTATTGACATCACTTTTGGTTAAGGTTTAGTTCTTCCTCTTTAGTAGCCTAAGGTCTAGCCATAGGATTTTCCTATTGACTATTCTTAGAAAAATAGACATGGAACCCTCACCATTAGAAATTCTACCATCTTCTTTACTTAACTTGAAGTTCCACATATTGATCATAACCTCTAAGTACTTAATAGGTGGGGTCACTATGGGGGAAACTCAAGATGAGTCACGCTTAAGACTGTTGGACCATAGGGTTGACCCTGGATGTTGGTCTAGGGCTAAGGAACTCACTAAAATCACTTACAATCTCAATCACTCACAAGACTAAACTGAAATTTCTAGCCTAGGTCCCTTGATCTTTTTGGGATAGTCATGTAGATGGTCCCCTAAACCTACCAGTCCTAGGGCTATGGGTTGACTAAGACCAATACATAGAGGACCCAAAATGAGATTTCCTTTGATCCATGGCTCATTTAGGGTGATTAGTTACCCAAATCTATCAAGAATACCCATCTTGGCCTTTTTCCCCTTAAACACCCCCAAATTATCAAAATGCCCCTCCATAGGCCAAAATTTCAAATATTCAAAAAATTCCCAGAAAATCTCAATAAATTTCAAGTATTCGTAATTTCATTTTTTTTAACTAACACATGACCCAATTTGGCCAATTTGATCATCTTTAACCAAAACGCCCAAATTTGCCTTTAAGGGCCCAAATTTCCCCAAATTCAACTCAAATGTCCATCAATTTGATCTCGTTTACCCCAATTCCAATCCTAAACTCAAATTAACTTTTGATATGGCCAAGCTAAACCAAATCCAATATTGGCCTATGATTTGAGCCCAATTTTGATTTAGGTAAAAACCTCAATTTTGACAATATGACCTAATCTCACCCACCTGAACCCATATCCTAGTCAATTGGCCCCAATTAATGTTGAAAAATCTTTATAACATTCTTATACATCAAAATAAATTATAAATTGTCCTTGGTGAAGCCTCAAATCCATTTGATTTTGGCCTAAATCAAAATTCCCAAATTTAGCCTCAAATTGGCTAAGTCCCCAAATTTCACCCAATTGATTGCCTTAACCCCCAAATTGGCATCCAATTTAATCTTGGAAATTCTTCATGAGGTCCCTATTAACCATTTACAACAATCAATTTGAACCTAGCCCAAGGCTAACCGCAGAAACTCTTCACGAGGTCCCTATTGACCATTTACAATAATCAATTTGGACTTATCCCAAGGCTATTCATGAGGTCCCTATTGATCATTTATAACAATCAATTTGGACCTAGCCCAAGGCTAACCCAAGGGTATTTATTGACCATTTACAATAATCAATTTGGACTTAGCCCCTGGCTAACCCAAGCTAGACCCAAGCCTAGCCCAACATGACCAAATTGACTAAGATTTGGTCATTTGCTCCCACTTGGACCCATGCACTAAATGTGACCTAACCACCATAAAGCAACCAAATTAACTCCACCCCAGCCATTAGTTGACCCCTAAGGCTAAGCCAAAACACCTCTAACCACCTAAACTAAGCTATGGACCAAAGGTCCCCAAAATTAAGGGATCTTATTTCCAAAAATACACATGCTTAAGATATCTTTGTCAAATCAAAGCACATTTGCATTAAATTGTTGTGATGGATTTTGGATGCCCTGAGCACCTAGCCACCTCCCCCTGGCAAGCTGGCCGGCCTAGTGGTCGGAAAAGCTCAAAACTGAGAGCCACCCCCAAGGGACTTCACCCAAATCAAGCCTAGAGGTCAACTCAGTCAAATTGAGCTGTAGAGCTCCTCTGCTCTCCACCTAAGCACCACAATGTACCCAAATTTGTGCCCTGAGAGCCACCCGATGGCCATTTTTATAAAAAACTCACCTCCATGGCCATGGGAGGTGTGCTAAAATTTTCTCAGAGAGAGCTTCCCAAATCACTAACAGAGCTTCCTTGAGACCTCCACTGCCCATTCCAATCACTCCACTACCTTGATTCCCCCTGTCTAACCCTAATTTTGAGCTTGAAAATTAGGGCAGAAACAGGACATCCTCCAAAACTCCACCAAACTTCAATTGTGTGTGCCCACACCTTCAAAACAGCAAGAGAAGACAAAGCCCCATCAAATTACCCACTGAAATAGCCTCCACCATAGCTCTAGACCAACACTTGAAATCGAGCTTGGTCGAATTCATACCTAGACCTTACACCACGACAAGTGGCTCCATCCCTAGTCTCCTTGGACCCCAACGAATGTGCCAAGACCCTCTGATTGAAGCTTCACTTCTCAGAGCAAAGGTATAGAACTTCTCCTCCTCCCGAGCTTATTTTGATTCTCCATTTGCTTAGGCTTGATTGCATGATGCATTTACCGTATGGATGTATTTTTCTTCCTTAGACGAGCATTTTAAAAAAAATTCACTTAATTTGGTTGAGAAATGAGAGAGATCTTAAGCCTCAAAGGTGGACGGTTCTCGNACAGGGACCGACAGCTTCATACGGGCAACCCCGAAATAATGCCAACATAGTTGTAATCTTGTTGGCGACTACAACTTTTAGATAAGGTAACTGAACCTCCACCAAATGTACTATCTCGAACCCGCACAGTAGGACATATGGTTTAGACTAAGTAGGAGTTATAAACATTGTTCTGTAGACCCACAAAGCTTCTAACAACTTCTCATGTTATCTTCTTTTTTATCGTTCAGTATTTTCTTTAAAATTTGCACGAGCTTCTTGTTGAAAGCTTTGGCTAGGTCATTCGCCCTGGGTTAGTATATTGCATAATAACTCCAATCTATCCCATGTTTTCTGACAAAGTTGTTTTTCTTGGTGCTCTTGAAGGCTGACCTATTGTCTGAAATAATTCTTCGAGGCACACCAAAATGGTATATGATCTGATTTCTGAAGAATTAAAGAACATGTTTTGTTGTAACTTCTCACAATGGAATCACTTTTGCCCATTTAGAGTAGTAATTTGTGGCTGTGAGAATTAATCCATCCTTTAGAAGATGGAGGGCTATAGGTCATACACTATCTGTACCCTAACAATCGAATGGCCATGTTGACCTGATTTTTGGTTAAGGTTTAGTTTTTTTTTTCTTTTTTCTCTTTAGTAGCCTAAGGTCTAGCCATAGGATTTTCCATTTGACTATTCTTAGAAAACTAGAAAATGCACCATCACCATAGAAATTCCAAACTCTTCTCTACTCAACTTGAAGTTCCACATGGTTGTCTCAACCTCTAAATACTTAGTAGGTGGGGTCACTATGGGGGAAACTCAAGATGAGTCACCCTTAGGACTGTTGGACCTTAGGGTTGACCCTGGATGTTGAACTAGAGCTAGGGCCCTCACTACACTCATCTACACTCACAATCACTCACAACCCTAAACTCAAATTTCTAGCCTAGGAACTCTCATCTACACCCACATTCACTCACAACCCTGAACTCAAACTTCTAGTCTAGATCCCTTGACATTTTGGGATACTCATGTAGATGGTCTCCTAAACCTACCAGCCCTATGGTCATGGTTTGGCTAAGAACACTATGTAGAGGACCCAAAATGGGGTTTTCATTGTTCCATGGCTTGTTGGTGACGGTTGGTACCTCAACTATACCAAAATACCCATCTTGGCTTTTTTCCCTTAAAACACCACCAAATTACCGAAATACCCCTTCATAGCCCAAAATGCCAAAAATTCTAAAAATTCTTAGAAAATTTCAATAAATCCCAAATATTTCCAATTTCATTTCTCTCAACTACCACATGACCCAATTTGGCCAATTTGACCATCTTTAACCAAATCCTCATATTTGCCTTTAAAGACCTAAATTTTCCCAAATTCAACCCAAATGTCCATCAATTTGATCTCAATTGGCCATAATTTCAATCCTAAACTCAAAATCACTTTTTATATGGCCAAGATAAACCAAATCTAAGCTTAATTGGAACATGATTTGAGCCCACTATTGATGTAGATCAAAACCCAAATTTTGACCATTTGACCTAATCTCATCAAATTAAACCCATAGCCTAGTCAATTGGCCGCAATTATTGTTGAAAATTCTTCATAAAATTCTTATACATCAAAATCAACCATCAATTAGCCTTGTTGAAGCCTCAAATCCATTTGATTTTGGCCTAAATCCAAAATTCCCAAATTTAGCCCCAAATTGATAATTCCACAAATTTCACCCAATTGATTGCCTTAACCTCCAAATTGGCATTCAATTCATGTTGAAAACTCAAATTTTATCGAATTGATATCCTTAACATCCAAATTGGCATCCAATTCATGTTGAAAACTCTTCATGAGGTCCCTATGAACCATTTACAATAATCAATTTTGACTTAGCTTAGGGCTAACCCAAGCTAGACCGAAGCCTAGCCCGACAAGACCAAATTGACTAAAAGTCAAAATTCCTTCAAATTGACCCTTCAATTGAACTCAAAACCACTTCCATTTATCACTAAATTTGTTCCTTATGATCATCTACACCAAATGAAAATTTTATTTGGGCCGATTGACATGGCTAACCTAGCCCAAACCCAAGTTTTGGTCATTTTCACCCACTTGGACCCATGCACTAAATGTGACCTAACCACTCTAAAGTCACCAAATTAACTCCATCACAACCATTAGTTGGTCTTAGTGATCAGCCCAAACACCATGAAACCACCNTCTTAGTGACCAGCCCAAACACCATGAAACCACCTAAGTCAAGCCATGGACAAAAAGTCTCGCAATTCAAGGGATATTATTCCCAAAAATGCATGTGCTTAAGATATCCTTACCAAAATTAGGTATCATTGCACTAAATTGATGTGACATATTCCCCTGGGTTCCCTGAGCTTCTAGCCACCTCCTCCGGGCCGGCCGGCCAGCATAGTGGCTGGAAAAGCTCAAAATTGAAAGCCACCCCCATGGCACCTCACCCAACTCAAACCTAGAGGCCAGCTCAGCCAAACCAATTGATAGAGCTCCTCTGCCCTCCACCTAAGCACCACAATGCACCCAAGCTTATGCCTTAAGAGCAACCGCCATGGCCATTTTTATAAAAACTCACCTCCACGGCCATGGGAGGGGTGTTGAATTTCCTTAGTGAGGCCTCTCCAAACTTCACACAGAGCTTCCCTATGATCCCCTCAGTGCATTCTAACAATTTTCCCGCGCCAATTTCCATTGTCGGAGCTCAATTTTGAGCTTGGAACCTTGCCAAAAACCAGGACAGAGCCCACTACATCTCCACACTCTAACAAACTCAAATTAACTCTACCCACACCATCACAACCAAGAAAGAATCCAAAGCCCTAGAAAATCTTCCTTCGACAGAGTCTCTACCATAGCTCTAAACCAACACTCAAATCCGACCGTGATTGAATTCATACCTAGGCCTTACACCAAGACCAGAGACTCAATCCCTACCCTCTTTGGATCATAACGAACATGCCAAGACACTATGAGCGAAGCTTCACTTCTCAGAGCAAAGGTATAAAATCCCACCTCATCCCGAGCCTATTTCGAGTCTCCATTTAATTAAGCTTAATTTAATTACATTATTACCATATAGNATTATGCCTTAAGAGCAACTGCCATGGCCATTTTTATAAAAACTTACCTCCACGGCCATGGGAGGGGTGCTGAAATTTCCTTAGTGAGGCCTCTCCAAACTTAACACAGAGCTTCCCTATGATCCCCTTAGTGCATTCTAACCATTTTCCCTCAACAATTTCCATTGTCGGAGCTCAATTTTGAGCTTGGAACCTTGCCAGAAACCAGGACAGAGCCCATTACACCTCCACACTCTAACAAACTCAAATTAACTCTACCCACACCATCACAACCAAGTATGAATCCAAAGCCCCATAAAATCTCCCTTCGACAGAGTCTCTACCATAGCTCTAGACCAACACTCAAATTCGGCCGTGATCGAATTCATACCTAGGCGTTACACCAAGACCAGAGACTCAATCCCTACCCTCTTTGGATCATAACGAACATGCCAAGACCTTCTGAGAGAAGCTTCACTTCTTAGAGCAAAGGTATAAAACCCCACCTCATCCCGAGCCTATTTCGAGTCTCCATTTAATTAAGCTTAATTTAATTACATTATTACCATATAGATGTGTTTGTCTCACTTAGACGAGTCCATAGGACCAAACCCGAGGTGATTTTGTTGAGTCTAGGCTGAGATCTTAAGGTTTTAGTGTGGACGGTCACGAGATCATTCTATTGGGGATGTTGACGGGGAGCCGTTTGATCGAGTGTGTTTCAAATAGTCGGAGGAGATCGATCCGGACAGCGCTTCAGGACATAAACCGCGGGCCAAGTCAGCAGCTACGTGGACGGCGACATCCAACCAGAGCGCACCATGCATACCTTCGGAGCTGCCTAGGATCCTGTCAGCACGTGTGGTTTAAGTAGAAAAATAGTGCTTTTTCTATTTATTTAAACTCCCTAAACTTAAAAAATCCTTAAATTTGTGTAGAAAAATCACAAAAATAAAATAAAAATATACTATTGCTCAGTGAATAGAGGAGAACAATGTGGAATAAATTTCAAGTCCATTTGATGAATATTTTATTTTTAATTAATGAAATACTTTTGAATCATTTAATTCTCCATGCATATTGATACATAACCTTGGCTTGAAATTTTGGCATGTTGTAGCCTCTGTCAAGGGAAACATCCTCTTATTTTCCAAAGTCAGAAGAGGTTAGAAAGAGATCCATAATTTTCAAGTTTTTGCACATTATTTCCTTAAAATAATCATGGAAATTAGCAAGTTGATTAGAAAATTTCAAGAAAATTTTGGAAGGTCCACCATGACCAGAGAAGATTTTAGAAATAATTTCATGGGTCAAGTCTTTTAAATTGCACTTAAATTTTACAAACACTAAATCATTAAGATAATTAATTTTGGAAAATATAAACATTTAAATGATTTNCGTCTCACTTAGACGAGTCCATAGGACCAAACTCGAGGTGATTTTGTTGAGTCTAGGCCGAGATCTTAAGGTTTTAGTGTGGACGGTCATGAGATCATTCTATTGGGGATGAAGACGGGGAGCCGTTTGATCGAGCGTGTATCAAATAGTCGGAAGAGATCGATCCGGACAGCGCTTCGGGACATAAACCGCGGGCCAAGTCAGCAGCTACGTGGACGGCTACATCCAATCAGAGCGCACCACGCATACCTTCGGAGCTGCCTAGGATCCTGTCAGCACGTGTGGTTTAAGTAGAAAAATAGGGCTTTTTCTATTTATTTAAACTCCCTAAATTTAAAAAATCCTTAAATTTGTGTAGAAAAATCACAAATATAAAATAAAAATATACTCTTGCTCAGTGAATAGAGGAGAACAATGTGGAATAAATTTCAAGTCCATTTGATGAATATTTTATTTTCAAATAATTAAACACTATTTTGAATCATTTGATTCTCCATGCATATTGACACATCACCTTGGCTTGAAATTTTGGCATGTTGTCTTATCAAGGGAAACATCTTTTAATTTTTCTAAAGTTAGAGGAGGTTCCTAGATAGAGATCCATATTTTTCAAGTTTTTGCACATTATTTCCTTAAAATAATCATGAAAATTAGCACTTAATTAGAAAATTCCAAGAAAATTTTGGAAGGTCCACCATGACTAGATAAGCTTTTGGAAATAATTTAATGGTTCAAGTCATTTAAAATATACTTAATTTTCATGAACACTAAATCCTTAAGATAATTAATTTTGGAAAATACAAACATTTAAATATCTTGATTTTTAATCTCTATTGTAGTTTATGATTCAGAGAACTCACCATAAAAATTTTAAAATATTTTGAATACATTTGATAACTTAAATTGATTTTTGAAGATAAACATCATTTTTGGCATTTAAATGATTTTTAAAAATCAAAACATAACTAAAAAAAATTATAAAAACTTATTTTTTGAGTTCTCTGTGATCAGGGGTATTTTCTAAAAATAAAATGATATTTAAAATAAAACTTTATTTTTACCTATTTTTAAATATTTAAAATAATTAAAAATTCATAAAAAAACACAAAAATAATAAAACTCATGGAAATGTTCTAAATTGTTTACTAATCACTTAGGAATAATTAGAATATTTTTCCTGATTTTCTAAATAAAGATATTGAATTTTTCATGGAAATGTTCTAAATTGTTTCCTAATCACTTAGGAACAATTAAAATATTTTTCCTGATTTTCTAAATAAAGATATTTATTTTCCCAATCACTTAGGAACAATTAGAATATTTTTCCTGATTTTCTAAATAAAGATATTTAATTTCAAAGATTTTTAAAGGCTAAAAATGAGTTTTCATTAAAATAATTCCAATAAATCAAATAAATTTCAGAAAAATATATTTTTTCTCCTCTGATTTCTTTGACCTTAGGGAGACTTTTCAAAAAAATAAAACTTGATTTTCTCCATTTAAAATATTTTATATTTAATAAATACCACAAAATTTAAAATAATTCTTAAAATTCAAATAAAAGTTAAAAAATCATGAAATTTGGTCTAAAGGCTTCTCTAGGCTAGGTCTACCTCCAGTAAAAATTTCAAGAGATTAGGAGTCACCTTGGTCAAGTTAGGAATTTTCTTTAAAAAATCCTATTTTTACATGAAAATAATTATATAAATTAAAATAAATTTTGACAAATCACATTTTCTCCTCTGATGTCTTAATTGACCCATGAATGAGGTAGGATAAAAATTTCATACATTTTCTCCTCTGATGTCTTAATTAACCCATGAATGAGGTAGGATAAAAATTTCATTGAGAAATCACATTTTCTCCTCTGATGTCTTAATTGACCCATGAATGAGGTAGGATAAAAATTTCAAAGTTGATTAAATTTGACAAAATATGAAGTGATAGAGCCTGAGGGGCAAATGTGTAATTTTGGAAAAATAGCCTTAATTAACATTTAGGCTTAATTTAAGAAGGGAAATTATTAACCTCTGATTTTAATCAATTTATTTGATGTTTAAAACACAATGGGTTAATTGGTAGAAACTAATCTCACTTTCTTAATTGAAAAAGATAAGTTAATAAATTTCTAAATTATTAAATTTGAAACCAACCTTACTTTCTTAATTAAAAAGATAAGTTAATAGATTTCTAAATTAGTAAAATTTGGAAGTTTATTTAAAATGAATCTAGGTCTTAGGGGTATGATTTTTGAAGTCAATAATTAATCAATTTAATACCCCTATTTTGATATTCAAATAAAATCCAAATCATGAATCATGATCATCTAAAGCTTGATCTTTTCAAAGCTAATTAAGACACTCACCTAGGTCTTAAGGGCTTAGTAGTGACTTAGGCTAAATCAAGTTTCATTTAAATGAGGATTAGAAAACTAAATATCATTGAAAATTATAACATCTTTCAAGCACTTCAAGCCCAATTAGGACTAAAATTTGGTGAAGTGTTCCAATAACACTAACTTGCCTCTTTAAGCGTCTCCACCCACATAATTTTTAAATTGAATCACAAGTGATAATTACTATATTCTTAAGGATAATTGAGACATCAATGTTCACTGAGCATTAAGGGTATTTACAAGATGACTTATTAAGCAACAAAATAAGTTTAAAAGAACTCGGTATTTTCCACCAGGCAACGAGAGAGTAGCACGAACCTGCTTCTTTCTCTAGATCTGTGGGATACCTCAGAGATCTACTCAACTTAATATGTTTTGCTTGGAAACATCATCCTTAATTAAAGTCCTAAGGACCCACCAAGATATGACATAGGATTAGAAAAACTACAAAAAACTTACCTTTTGCCTTTATAAAAATTACTCTGACATGCATTTCAAGTTTTAGGTGGTGGAACGAGAAGACTCACCAAGTACGCTTTTACAGTTTTCAACATTGTCTTTCTTGTACTTTCATACTGTGTTTTTCATGTTGTACTCTCATTCCTGCAAATTTTCATGTTAAACAACGACGTCACCTTGCATGAAAACTAAAACTATTAGGATAATCAAAACTAAAACAAAAAAAAAACAAAACTAAAATCAACCAAGATAAAATTCACCTCCACAACATTCAAAATATAAGACAACTCAAAATTTAATCACAAACATCACACAAAACTACAATTGCAACTAAATTAAGACGTCTCCATCGGATGATCGGGAATCCCTCAGAGGAGGTATCATATGTTTGCTAATGAGGCTTCCCACGGTCTAAATGAAATTATGGAACTCATTAAGTTGATTTTAATAAGTTCATTTTGACTAAGTAAATCCAATAGAAAATAGTGGTGCCGGAACGAGGGAATCTTAGGATCCTAACCGGTGTCGCTCTAATCAACTTTAATATGCCCCTATAAAATTTAAAGAACTAGATCCTAACCGGTGTCACTCTAATCAACTTTAATATGCCCTCATAAAATTTAAAGAACTTCACCAAACCGGTGTCGCTCTAATCAACTTTAATATGCCCTCATAAAATTTAAAGAACTTCAAACATAAGGCCACTTGATTTGACATTATAACTTGACACACTAGAAAACTCAAACTCGTCCAGCAAGGAGCTTAGAGCTAGCATGGTGGGCAACACGACCATCTTCAAATGTAAAACCTGTCTTCCCCTACTAAACCAATCTTTCTTCCTTAAACTTAAACAACAAAGCCATAGGTCTTCGAGGTTGCTTGCTTATGCAACGTAAATCCTAACTTTATCTTTAGGCCTTTGTACAACCCTGCTATACAATATAAGCCCTAACACGTCTTAGGATTCTGAGGTTGTCGTCTGTCACGACCTAAATCCTCACATCTTCTAGGCTATTTGTGTGATCGTTTCACACGAATGTAAGCCCTAACTAATAAAATTGACAGGATTAAACAAACTGCAGCTAAACATTAGGATAGCTTGGGAAGTCACCAGGGTTCTCCTCTGGATCCATGACATTCCCTAGTTCTTCCTCCTTTGGATTCTAAGACAAAATGTTCCAAATTTGAACCAATCTCTTTTCACACCTATACATCCGATCTCATTGAAAAGTCCTACCCTTTGAAACTCTTTGAAGATAATATTTCCTAATTTTTATCGAGAGTCTTCTTAGGTGACTCTGGTCATTTAAGATGTAATTAAATATAGGGGCTTGCCCTTATAGGAAGCATGTCCGAAACCAGCTTAATATAAATCCTATTTAATCTTTTATATTAAATAGGGGAACTTGTTGGCAAATATAAATGTTTCACAGACCAAACGAACGTCATGTATTTCTTAGTTTATTTGATCGAGCCCGATCCTCAAGTCCTGTGTTTATCCCTCGGGATAGATACAGGGTTTGAGGTAAAGCTCTCTTTCATTTAAATTATGAAAAATATGGGGTCAGTTTGATTTCATATTTTTTTAAAACTAAATATATATGTAAATTTAAACATCCTTCCGAAGCGGGTGACGAGATTTCGAATCAGGTGATCGACAGCTTCTTACGGGCAACTCCCCACCAACCTAAAATAACACCGACATACTTAAAAACTAAAGCCAGAGTTAGCATTCAAGTAAAAAGAATTGGGAGCTGGTATTCTCCTGGCCTAACCACAGATTTAGGTACTAAACTTAAGATTAGCTAATAATTTTCTCTGCACTGTATCAGGTTAGAGAATTAAAATTGTTCCTATTTGGCACAATACATATTAAAAAAATTTATCTCATCTCATTTCACCAGAATTTCATTGTAGTGGGAATGATGTTTTTTAACATAAGAAATATTCATTACCTAAACATAGTTCTTAGATTAGTATTTAATATTTAAAAGTTGCATTTTCATTTTTGTTAATAGTTAAGTAATTTAGTTTGGTTAATATCTCAACATTTAAAATTAGTGACAGTGATTTCGTTTGATTTTTTGTAAATTTCCTGTTAAAATTTATCATTACTAACTTACATCTTCCCCGTGGGATCGATATTTGGGGCATAAATAGAAAGTTCATTATTACTTGATAACGATACATATACTTGCGTAGAATCTCATTATTAATTGCCTATAGATATATATATTTTACACAACTTACTTATCATATAAGTATCAAGTTTTTAGCGCTGTAGTGGTGTCAACTTCATAATTCGTTACATATAAAAATTCGGGATCAGTAATCCTAGATCAATCATTCAAATTTTTCACTATCTTGGAGGTTTTCTAAATTATCAAGTGTCAATCATACTCTACACTCTTCTTCCTCACTCCCATGTTCAAGACTTTCAGTAAGCTCTTAAGTTCTCTCTAATAATAATCTTCTGCATGATATCATAGGGTTCGACTTAGATGGTAGACCCTAAAAATAGTTCTTGCTCTAAGAATCTTAAAATTCCACCTCTTGTGATTCACCTGACTCATCTATACTCATGATAGGTGAAGAATATCCTCCCTAAATATTTTACTTTCTTTACTTAGAGGAAATCTCCAATCCTACCACCCTGGCTCCTCTCTTTTGTGGCCCTATAGGCTAAACATGTGTCATGATTTCCATAGGTTCAGCTGCCTTCCTAACAACTCATGGGGTCACCTTAAAATGATGAGCATGTTCTACCATTGCTCTTCAGAGTCTAATTCTTCAGATTTGGAAACTTGGCCTCGGTGCAGTTACTCCATAATGAGGCTATAGTGAGATAGACACTGAATGGGAACTAACTATGATTAATGTATAGAATGGGAGAACCTAATTGATCTCACTATATTAGAAGTCACTTCTGGATCATTCACTCTCATAGTTAGTTCCCATTCTATAAATTAATCATAACTCATCCAGTGGCTAAAAATGGGTTTTTCAAGTATAATGGGGACATCCTTATGTTCCCTCTTGTCCAAAATAACAAAATTAGCTAGGAAGATGAACTTATCTACTTTAAACAAAACATGCTTGATTATCACCCTATGATAAGTCACAAAGTGGTCTAATAACTGTAGGATCATGGTAGTGGGTTGAACCTCTCATAAGCCTAGTTTTTTGAAAATGGTAAAGGACATAATATTGATGCTAGCTTCTAAGTCACACAAAGGCCTCTCATAAAATATCTTTTTTATGACATAAAGAATAGTGAATCTACTTTTGTATTTCAATATCATATGCTAATTATTTTGTACGATTGTACTCCACTCCTTAGTTAAAACAATCATCTCATTAGCTCATAATTTTTTTTCTTGTCCAAGGCATCTTTGAAAAACCTTATGTAGCTCGACATCCATACTAGGGCTTTAGCATAAGTTATATTAATGGTGGTTTTATTGACAACATCTAAAACTTTGCACATTTGTTGGTCCCTCATATTATTTTGGAGTCTCTAAAGAAAGGGTGGTAGTGGTCTCTCTTGTCTAATCTTGAGAGGTGAGGTAGGTTTACCTAAGTTTACTTAATAAATTTACTCTCTCTCTCTTGTGGGTATCTTCCCACTCCTTCCCAATCCTTTCTCTATTGTCTTGATGCTACTCTATCTTCTGATTCTTTAGATTTACTTTAGTGTTACTCGGGAGTGCCCTTGGGCTCTATTACTCATTAAGTTCACTAATTGTTTGACTTGATTTTTAATATTCTTATAGCTCTAGCTTGGCTCTATAGCTAATTATCCAATTGTAGTGTTATCTCTTCCAAATATACTATCTTTTTCTTTAATATGGGCATTTGAGGTGAATCCAAGAGGGAAAATTGTCTTCGGTTATTATTGCATTTTTTATTCTAACTACATATAGGGGTTTCTTGAGTGTTCACCCAGTGCTAGTTTCCTACACATTGATTATTCTAATTCCATTGGAAATTTGGGTGATTTTTCTAGTCTCAGTTGTAGTTATGGAGTATGGGTCTTGAGCCTTATTTTTTACATCACTCATAGTTTATAAGGTTGCAATACTATAATTTCCTACTAGTCCATAAATAATCTCATTATTTGGTAGGGATCATGACACTAAATTCATCTTAAAGGTGTTGACCTTCTTATAAATGATAGCTACTTATGAAGTAAGGATAAAAAAAATTTTTGTATTCACACTCGCTACCTTCTTTGGCGAGACTCAACTAGAAGACCACTGAAAGCTAATGGCAGCCATTCAATTAATCTGTTGATAGGTCTTATTAAATGATTTTGAAACTAGAGATATTTTCCACCCCCCCCCCNATTTTCCCCCCCCCCCCCCAATCCAACACACACACACACACTCATACACTACTATGTTTATGATATAAGTTTATGACCAACCACTCTATTGTAAATAGTTTTCATAATCAACTAATTAGGAAGGGTGTGATGAGGATATGCCCTAAGAAACTCTTTTGAACCTCTCCCAAGCTTCATAGATAAAATATCCATCTAATTAGGTGAAGGATGTGATGTCATTCCTATGTTCAACAGTTTTAGATGGAGGTACATACTTGGCCAGGAGGCGACCATGTCTTCCCTAAGTGAGAAAAGGAAAATTCGTAGTCTAGTGACATTGTGTAGGACACCATTATACTTGAATATGACATAAAGTTTTATGAAATCAGCTAGGTGCAGGTTTGAGTCTTCCGTGATTGATCCCTTAAACTAGTTATTTTAGACCATTTGGATGATATAAGGTCTTAGTAAAAATGTGTTAGCTTCTATGGCATGATAATGGATAAACATATAGATTCCCTCTATTGATGGGTTAACAAACTCCACAAGTGATTTCATAAGATCATCTTGAGGGTTCACCATCTCTAAGTGATCCTTTTTGTGTTTTTAGTTTTTTTTTATTTTTTTAGGTGTTTTTTCAATTTTAGGTTTAAATGACAACAGTTCACGTGAACTACTCTTAAGCATGTAAATTTTAAAAAATGAAATGAAGAAAAATAGGAAAAATAGGAAATAAAAACATAGCGATAACACAATAGCTAATACGCAATCAGAGGAATAAAAATGAAGTCACAAAAAAATAAAGAATAGAAAAAAATGCAAATAAATAGGAAAAATATTATACATTTCAAAGCTAAACACCAAGTGTTCAACTAATATTCTTCTAAAGTCAAAACTTTTTGGTTCATGTTCCCGACAATGATGCAAAAACTTGATGTACAAAATTGATGCATGATAATTCAGTCAATCACACAAGTATACATCTTGATCAAGTAATATACGGGTAAAAGAGTGCACGTATCAATCTTNGGAGGTTCTTAGAAAGAGATCCATAATTTTTAAGTTTTTGCACATTATTTCCTTAAAATAATCATGGAAATTAGCATGTTGATTAGAAAATTCTAAGTTATTCCACATTATTTCTTTAAAATAATCATGGAAATTTAGCATATTGATTAGAAAATCCTAAAAAAATTTTGAAGGTCTACCATGACCAGAGAAACCTTTGAAAATAATTTCATGGGTCAAGTCAATTAAAACGCAAGGTCTACCATGACCAGAGAAACCTTTGAAAATAATTTCATGGGTCAGGTCATTTAAAACATCCTTAAATTTTCCAAATACTAAATCACTCAGAAAAACCTTTGGAAATAATTTTATGGGTCAAGTCATTTAAAATGCACTTAAATTTTGCAAATACCATGAAAATTAGCATATTGATTATAAAATTCTAAGAAAATTTTGGAAGGTCCACCATGACTAGAGAAATTTTAGAAATAATTTCATGGGTCAAGTCTTTTAAAATGCACTTAAATTTTACAAACACTAAATCATTAAGATAATTAATTCTGGATAATATAAACATTTAAATGACTTGATTTTTTATCTCCACTTTGGTTCCTTATCCAAAAACTCACCATAAAAATTTCATATTATTTTGAGTACATTTGATAACTTAAGTTGATATTTAAAGATAAATACCNCTTTGGTTCCTGATCCAGAGAACTCACCATAAAAATTTCATATTATTTTGAGTACATTTGATAACTTAAGTTGATATTTAAAGATAAATACCACTTTTGACACCTAAATGATTTTTAAAAATCAAAATATAACTCAAAAAATTATGAAACCTAGTTTTTTGAGTTCTCTGTGATTAGGGACATTTCATAAAAATAAAATAATATTAAGAATAAAAACTTCATTTTTTAGCCTATTTTAAATATTTAAAATAATTAAAAATTCATAAAAAACAAAAAAATAATAAAATTCATGGAAATGTTCNAAGAATAAAAACTTCAATTTTAGCTTATTTTAATATTTAAAATAATTAAAAATTCATAAAAAACATAAAAATAATAAAATTCATGGAAATGTTCTAAATTTCTTCCTAAGCACTTAGGAATAATTAGAATATTTTTTTCTTATTTTTTTAAATAAAGATATTGAATTTCAAAGCATAAAAATAATTTTTTTAAAGGCTAAAAAAGAGTTTCCACTAAAATAATTCCAATAAAGCAAAGAAAAATAAAAAAAATATGAATTTTACTCATTCGGGTTCTCTAACCTCAGTGAGATTTTTGAAAAATACAAAATTTTTATTTTCATCATTTAAAATACTTATTTTNTCTCCCTAAGCACTTAGGAATAATTAGAATATTTTTTTTTTCTGATTTTTTTAAATAAAGATATTGAATTTCAAAGCATAAAAATAATTTTTTTAAAGGCTAAAAATGAGTTTCCACTAAAATAATTCCAATAAAGCAAAGAAGAATAAAAAAAATATGAAATTTACTCCTTTGGGTTCTCTAACCTCAGTGAGATTTTTGAAAAATACAAAATTTTTATTTTCATCATTTAAAATATTTATTTTTATTAAATAACCCAGAAATTAAAATAATTTTGATAAATCACAGAAAATTTAAAAAATCATGAAATTTGGTCCAATGACTTCTTTGGTCTAAGTCTACCTCCAGTAGAAATTTCAAGAGATTAGAATTTACCTTGGTCAAGTTAGGAATTTTCTTTGAAAAATCCTATTTTTTGCATGAAAATAATTATATTAAATAAATTAAATAATGGAAAATCACATTTTCTCCTCTGATGTATTAATTAACCCATGAATGAGGTAGGAAAAAAATTTCAAAGTAATTTGAATTGAATTTGACAAATTATGAAGTGTTAGAGCCTTAGGGGCAAATGTGTAANGCAATGACTTCTTTGGTCTAAGTCTACCTCCATTAGAAATTTCAAGAGATTAGACTTTACCTTGGTCAAGTTAAGAATTTTCCTTGACAAATCCTATTTTTTGCATGAAAATAATTATATTAAATAAATTAAATTATGGAAAATCACATTTTCTCCTCTGATGTATTAATTAACCCATGAATGAGGTAGGATAAATAATTTAAAGTAATTTGAATTGAATTTCACAAATTATGAAGTGTTAGAGTTTTAGGGGCACATGTGTAATTTTCAAAATTTAGCCTTAATTAACATTTAGGCTTAAGTTAAGGAGGGAAATGGGCAACCTTTGATTTTAATCAATTTATTTGATGTTTGGAATACTTGGTAGAAACCAATCTCACTTTCCTAATTGAAAATATAGGTTAATAAATTTCTAAATTATGAAAATTTGGAAGTTTATTAAAATTAAATGACCCTAGACTGCGGGATGTGAGTTTTGAAGTCAATAATTAAGACCCCTATTTTGATTTTCAAATAAAAATTCAAATCATGAATCATGACCACTTAAAGCTTAACCTTTTCAAAACTAATTAAGATGTTCACCTAGGTCTTAAAGGCTAAGTGGTGACTTAGGCCAAATCAAAATTGACTAAATGAGGATTAGAGGAATAAACATAACATAATCAAACATCCTTGAAACACCACTAAGCTTAATTAAAAAAAATTTGCAAAGTGTTCACGTTACACCAACTTGCCCTTTAAGTAAATTCACTCAGATAATTTTCAATTTAAATGAAAAATGATAGTTACCCCTTTCTTAGGGATAATTAAGACATCAATGTTCAATGGGCATCAGAAATATTCATAGGATGAACCATCAAGCAACATAATAAGTTTAAATGGACTCGAGGCTTTTCACTAGTTGGTGAGAGGGAGGCATGGACCTACTTCCCCCTCTTAGCTTGTTGGATACCTCAGAGGCCTATTAAACTTAATATTTTTCGCTTAATGCCTTTCTCCTCCTGACTTGTTGGATACCTCAGAGGTTTATTAAACTTAATATAAATTGCTCAATGAAATAATCCTTAATTAAACATTTAAGGACTCACCAAAATACAACATAAAGTTAGGAAAACCACCAAAACTTTACTTCTTCTTCTCTTCATAAATGCCCTCACATGCATTTTTAAGTTTCAGGTGGTGGAACGAGAAGACTCGCAAGGTATGCTTTTACAGTTTATAGTACCGTCTTTCATGTGCCTTTTCCTTACATTCTTCTCTTTATGCTTACGTTGTTTCTTTTTTATACTTGCATTTACCTACATGTATGAAAACAACATAAACTTGCATGTTAATCAAAATCAAGGCCCAAAACGAAAACTAAAATCAACCAAGATAAAATCCACCGCCACAACATTCAAAATATAAAACAATTCAAAATTTAATCACAAACATCACACAAATCTACAACTTCAACTAAATTAAGATGTCTCTATCGGATGATCGGGGATCCCTCGGAGGACGTGACCTAAGGTTGCTANTCTATAACTTCAACTAAATTAAGATGTCTCTATCGGATGATCGGGGATCCCTCGGAGGACGTGACCTAAGGTTGCTAACAAGGCTTCCTGCGGTTTAAATGAAATTATGGAACTCATTAAGTTGGGTTTAGTAAGTTCATTTGGACTAAGTGAATCTAATAGAAAATAGTGGTGCCGTAACGAGGGAACCCTAGGATCCTAACTGGTGTCGCTCTAATCAACTTTAATATGNATAACGAGGGAACTGTAGGATCCTAACTGGTGTCGCTCTAATCAACTTTAATATGCCCTCATAAATTTAAAGAACTTCAACCATAGGGCCAGCTGATTTGGCATTATAACTTGACACACTAGAAAACTCAAACTCGTCGCAGCTAAGAGCTTGAAGCTAGCATGGCAGGCATCACGACCATCTTCAACAGCAAAACATACCTTCCCCGGCTAAACCAATCTTCCTTCCTTAGACTTAAACAACAAAGCAATAGGAATTCGAGGTTGCTTGCTTATGCAACGTAAATCCTCACCTTATCTTTAGGCTTTCCTATAGCCCTGCTATACAATATAAGCCGTAACTCGTCTTAGGATTCCGAGGTTGTCGTTTGTGAAGACCAAAATCCTCATATCTTCCAGGCTATTTGTGTGATAGTTTCACACGTATGTAAGGCCTAACTATAAAATTAGCAGGATGAAACACTTAATTTTTTTCTCCTCAAAATTGAAGCAAAACTTTAAGATAGCTTGGGAATTCACCAAGGTTCGCCTCTGAATCCATGACATCCCCTAGTTCTTCCTCCTTTGGACTCTACAATAACATGTTTCAAATTTGAACCAATATCCTTTCACACCTCTACGTCCGATTTCATTGCAAAGTCCTACCCTTTGAAATTTCCTTGAAGATAATATTTCCTGATTTTTATCGAGAGTCTTCGTAAGTGACTTTGGTCATTTAAGATGTAATTAACTATAGAGGCTTGCCATTATAGAAAGCATATCCGAACCAAGCTTAATATAAAACCCAATTTAATCCTTTATATTAAATAGGGGAACTTGTCGGAAAGTACAAAGGTTTCACAAACCCGACGGACGTCATACTTTCCTTAGTTTATTTGATTGAACCTCATCCTCAAGTCTTGTGTTTATCCGTCGGGATAGATACAGGATTTGAGGTACAATGCTCTTTCATTTAATCTGTAAAAAATATGGGGTCAGTTTGATTTCACACATCAACGTCCTTCCGAAGTGGGCGACAGGATTTTGATTCCAGTGACCGACAACTTCTTACGGGAAACTCCCCACAAACCCCCGAAATAGCGTCGATAGCTTCTAGCGACTCTACTGGCGACAAGATTTTCTCCCCATATAAATCAGGAAATATTATCTCCACACATCGGTAATGTGTCCGTGCCCTGCTTGGACAGAATTACCCTTCTTCTGTTGACATACTTTACCCATTTCTGTCTTGTGAAGGTACAATCAACTCCTTGGACTTTAGGACTAGCTGTTCAACCATTGTTGAACAGAGGGGTTCAGAAGGCCATTAAGGACTCTTTAAATTTTTATATGGGGTCGGATACCTAATAGGTGTGTCGGTGGACTAGTTCCACCTGGAAATTTTGTGCCACTAATTGGGTCCCGCACTGGGTCTTAAAATACTTCACATCTCCTATCCAATTTTGATTTGCTATTTTGTAATTAAACAAAATCATGTTGTGCTGAGCGCACTTTGAAATTTTCTTAGATTAATTAAATTTTTCTTAAACAAGATTTTAAATACCTGTAAATTAAGACGTGCTCGGTCTACAGATCAACATGTACTTTCAGAGCTTTCACTAGAAAATACAAGTTTTTTAGCCATATAGCTAACCCTAAAACTTTCTGTTTTAAAGCCCACTGCAATGGCCTACCCAACGCTGACCTTTTCCTGTAACCTGCCAATGGACCACAACGCTCGTAACGTCGCTCCCACCATCAAGTTTAGAGCTGGATTTGAAGACCTCAAGGTCATCCTCGGGAAAGCCCCGTTCATGGTAATGAAGATCGCCGCTCCAAAAATACAAGAATCTTCTGCAGAATTCAATCTGAACTGCCTTCAAGACTTCCCTGCCTGCAAGAATGCTATAGCTACTGCCGTTGCGACACCCGTCAAACCTGCTATCCCTGCTGCTGCTAAGGGGAAGGAAGTGATGATTGTTGAAGATCTGACTGAGGGATTAACTTTCCCACCACCTATGTTTGAAATTGGGTCAAGCTCAAGAACTGTACCACTGACCCAAACTCAAAGAAGGAACCGCAATAGAAGAGTTCGGAGGGCCATTAAAGCCCAGGCTCTCGAGGAGACACCTATTGCTAAGGAACCTCATTAAGATGAAGAGGTGTTACCAAAAATTTATCCACTCCTACGAGGGAGTAGATTCCATCCTATGACAGATCTTGATGGTTATGAGAGTACTCGGAGGATTGTTGCCGCATTACCATCACTTCATGGACACAGTGAGGTGGAAAAGAAATTCACTCCTATCACTTAAGTTTGCGCAATTTTCAGAAGGCTTGCTACCAAAGAAAAATGTTTGGTTAACAAGTTACTTAAATGAGCGGGGGATGCAATTCCTCCTCGCATGAAGAAGAAAATTTTGAAAGGCGTCAAATCCGCCATACAATCCCGTAAGACAACTGGAGCACCACCTACTCGCATTCTCGTTTGGCTCTGCTTAGGGAACAGAGTTGATACCGCAGTAATTACTACTGATCATACTGCCACCAGGACCACAGGCCGTCGACCGGTTAAGTCGAGACTGTGTCCGAAGATCTTACCCGTCATTCCTGCAATCCAAGAGATAAAGACAAAGCGATTACCTGACAATGTAGCCGGTCTACACCACGGGGAGCATACCTTCCCTTGACATACCGATGTTTTTACTAAGAAGTCCCGTCCTGAGTCATCATCGTCGAAAAAGAAGAGGGTATGGGTACCCAAGGTTGCTGCACCGATACAATTCAGGAAGCCTGCAAGACAAAAAGTGAAACCAAGATCTGAAATATCTGACATTATCGCGACAATAGCCAGCGAGATAGAGGAACAAATAGAGGATGTCCATCAAGGTCCTCTAGATCTTAAAGCAATCAAAGAATCAATAATTGAAGAGAAATTTGAGAAACTCAGGATCAAGATTTCAGAGTTAGCTTGGGAGTACGGAGTTTCCGTCGATAGCGATAATGAACATTTTAATTACAATGATTACCTGGAGGAGGATTTCATGGATGTCCATGTAATCAAAACCAGAGCTACCACATCTGCGCGCGAGGCTCAACCTCACACCGAAGAGAACGCCGTAGATGAGCTGCGTAGGGTTATCCTCCTACGGGATGAGCAAGTCAGTCTACTGGAGAAAAGAATAGAAGAGATGACTGCAGCTATGACCTCCATGGCCACCATTCAAGGGAAATTACAAGCACCAAGATTGGCTTCTCCAGAGATTAATCAGCCAGAAGTCATACTCATCACATATGAAAGAAGAGGCTACTTTAGCAGAAAAAGATGAACAACCAAAGAAAGATTCTCCATCAGGTGTCATGCAAGAAAAGGGGTTCAAGCAAATGGTTGAACAAGTGTGGGACGCCTTAGACCAATCCAAGGGAGGTGCATCAATTTTAAAGGTTAGAACTTACCAAGAGGAGTTCGATACCGTACCATTCCCTAAGGGTTGTGGCCCCAAACTTTAAGATATTCGATGGGACTGGAAATCCCAGACAACACATTGCACATTTCCAAGCCAGTTGTGGCAACACGATAAATAATGAAGCTCTACTCTGCCAGCAATTTGTCAGCAGCTTGTCAGGAATTGCTTTCGACTGGTACACTGACTTGCCCAACGGGTCAGTTAAAATGTTTTTAGAGTTGGAACAGTTATTTGTGAAAAGATTTTCTGGGGTACAACATCATGTGTCTATTGGAGAGCTCATGATGGAGAAGCAAAAGCCCAACGAAACTTTGGCAGACTATATTTTGAGGTGGAGAAACCATAACATGAAATGTGAACCTCAGCTATAGGAACATCAAGTGATTGAGATTCAACTCAAGAGCATTCATGGGCGAGTAGCTTTCATGCTTAAGGGACTTACCATCAAATCCTTCGAGAAGCTACTCAGTAAAGCTAGTAGTCTTCAAGAAGAAATGAAGCACATGGAGCCACATGAAATGGCTAAGGTGACTAGAGTGTTCGAAAAAAATCAAGAGTAGTCGTGACTGTCAACAAAGGAAAGCAGCCGATAAAGATATATACAGAAGAACATCGCCAGTCTTCGTCACAACACTCAGAAACAGAGCAGTCAATCCAACCAACGGCCGCCTCAGGAGGGATCACCTCGAATAGTGAGTAAAAGAATATCCTTATTAGAGCAACATAAAGTTGTGTATTCTTCCAAGGATGAAGCCATACCTAAAATATTCAAAAGTCTGATGAAGAAACCAGAATTCAAACTACTTGATCTAAAGAAACCCAAAGAGGTGGATAAGAAGAATGAGCCAAATTATTTCCCATACCACCGGTTGCTCGGGCACACTATAGACAAGCGTTTATCTTTAAGGACTGGCTCGAGAAGAACCTCAAGGAAGAGAACATTACAATCCTAAAAGAATACTTAAGATAACCTGAAAAAGGTTCCATAAACATGATTTCGTCCAAGCCAATCTCCCCAATTGATCCATATGCCGGAATAGATGGATGCAGTACAACTTGGGATGAACTCAAGAGGGTCCTTAATCAAATACAGGATTCATCGAAACAAGCTCGAAGAAGAATGGAATGAGTTCTGGAGCAGATCGTCCTAAAAAATATTGAAGAAGATATAGTCTGCATCAAGACAAGCCTCTATTCAGAGTCCGCAACATACTAAGCCAGAGATGAAGGTTTCATCAGGAAATCCATCATCAACAAGGACAAACAAGAAGAAGAAAAGTGTCACTATGAAGATTGATAGCACGGGGGGTAGGATAGGGGCTGCCTCTACTAGATTGGTTGTCTCGGATTTGGGGAAGAAAATCTTCGAACCCCTGACTTTGTATGATTATCTTTTTGTCCCTTCGCAGTCTTATGAATATAATGATAGTGATTTTGGCTACGTTTTGACTGTTTCTAGTGATAACGTAACTGATTATGACCGATCTAGCTTCGATCTCAATCCCCAAAATGATCCTCAAATCATGCTTGAGTCTGATGAACTCATTGTCAAGTCCAAAGAAGGCATCCATGATGTCTCACGATAGCACCGATAAGGAGGAGCAAGTTCTTGAGCGTCATGGTACACTGCTTGCCATCAACTTAGATCTTTCCACTAAGAGGAAGAGACACTGGAAGATTCAACAATGATATCTCGAGGAGAAAAAATCATAGAAGTTAACTTGAAGAGCGGAAAAGAGTTACCACCAAGAATAGCTCCAACAGATAAATGAAAACAGATAATGACTCGAGAAGAGAAACCCCCACGTCCGCCAGTGGAAGAACCACATGATCAAGATAAAATTGGAGGAACCTACAAAGTAGACTACAATGTGCCAGCTCATCTTATGAAGTTGCCTGCCCGACTAAGCATCTACGCACTCTGATTCTGTTAAAAGAGATGAGAGAATCCCTGGTTATAGCTTTGCTTGATCCAAAAATTTGCTTAGCTCAGTTGGCCAACACATCCTCAGGTGAAGTTTGCTCGTTGAAAGAACAACCAGGGTTAACCTTCAAAGATGAAGACTTGTTGCTCGGTACTGCCGACCACAACCGTCCGCTCTACATCTCTGTCAACATTAGTAGATTCGTGTTATCCAGAGTTTTAGTGGATCCTGGAGCATCTTTTAACTTGATGATTCTACGAGCATTAGCCTATTTGGACATTGAAGCTCAAGAGCTTAAAACCAACAAAATGATGCTAAGAGGATTCAACCAAAAGGGAGAAAGAGCTCTTGGATCAATTACATTACTTATGAAGGTTATGTGACAACTGCTAAATTTCACCGAGACCTCTTTTATTGCTCTATTGGGTCAACCATGGATTCATGAGCACAATATGGTTCCATCATCTCTACACAAGTGCATCAAATACCGCAAAGATGGTCATGAAAATTGCATCAAGGGAGACCTACAACCATTTTCAGTGCATGAAGTTGGTATCCATGAAGACACTGCCTAATATGCGCCTCCAAAGAAGATTGTCTTCTCGCGCAAGATTTTGACAAATAAAAATGAAAATTCAGAAGAATCACAAAGAGGAAGACAAACAACTCCTCTTCAACAACCTTCTACCACTCCCTTACAGAGTTGGTGGAGGTTCTTCTAGTTCACGCACCCGAGGTCGAGGCCGGGGACGTGGACGAGGAAAGATCAATTTAAATGTTGAACGGACTAAGCCAACCATCAAAATTGGTGAATAAAACCATTCCGAAGATGAAATAATGATGACAAAGTAGAAGAGACCTCAGTACGAGATATCTCTAGAAGATACAGAGAAAAATGAATATGAAACAATGTATGATCGGATAAACCACTATGTGAATACTATGACCCTTACTCCCTCTCGCAGAAGGTCGAGAGTTTAGAGGTCAAGAAAGTCCATAGTGTTGGTTTAAAGCTGATCAAATTTTACTGTGCTTCTACCTCTACTGAGCTTGAAAAACAAGTAAATTTGGATGTTGATTCTAATGAATTAATGGAATTTCCTTTTGGTTACTTCTTGCCTTGTGTTAAAAAGTTAATTCAACAGGGATACTTACCAAAACAAATACCAAAAGATTAATTTCAACTTTTTGAAAAACTATGGAATGCTAAAAGTCGAACTCCCGATTCAAAAGAAGGTCTCGGATTTGCTACAGTCGGACCAGTTGATGATTCTGACTTTTGCATGGTTGTTACTAGTGTGTCGGAAGTGGATTGCCTCAATGTAGAGGATGACTCTACTGATCAACCAATAGAAGATGCTTCGCCAAAATTTAAGGAGGAAATTAAATCTACTATCGATGAATTGAAAGAGATTAACCTCGGGACTGAAGAACGAAGACCTACATTTATAAGTTCTCTACTTGATGACGAAGAATCCGCAGAATTAGTCAAACTATTAACAGAATTCAAAGATTGCTTCGCATGGAGCTAAGATGAAATGTCAGGACTGTCAGCAGAAATTGCAGTCCATAAACTTGGGGTGGACAAGAATATAACCCCAGTAAAACAAGCTCCCAGGAGAATGCGCCTTGAAATAGAATAACAAGTCATCGCCGAGGTGAAGAAGTTGATAGATGCCAACTTTATGAAAGAGGAGCAGTATCCCATATGGTTGGCTAATATTGTACCTGTTAAGAAGAAAAATGGATAGATCCGCATTTGTGTCGACTTCAGAGATTTGAACAAGGCATGTCCAAAAGACGAGTTTCCACTACCTATAGCAGAGATGATGGTGGATATCGCTTCGACACATGAAATATTTCTCCTTCATGGACGGATCACCGGGATACAACCAAATCAAGATGGCTCTAGAGGATGCAGCACTTACAGCTTTTAGAACACCGATTGGAATTTTCTACTACACAATGATGTCGTTCGGTCCAAAGAACACCGGTGCAACATATCAACGTGTAATGACAAAGATTTTGACGACCTCATTTACAACCAAGTAAAATGCTACGTGGATGATTTGGTTATCAAAAGTAAACAAAAAAAAGACCATTTGTACAATTTGAGGATCATGTTTGAATGGTTACAACGATATGACCTTAAAATTAATCCCTTAAAGTGCGCCTTTGGCATTACCTCCGGGAAATTTCTAGGATTCGTTGTCCATCATCAGGTTGATATCGACCCGAATAAGATTATAGCTATCTTGGAAATGCCTCCTCCTAAAACCTTGAAACAACTACGTTCCTTCCAGGGGAAGTTAGCATATCTGAGATACTTTATTTCTAATCTCTCAGGTAGGTGTCAACCTTTCTCGGCATTAATTAAAAAGGACACCAAATTTATTTGGGAAGAGAAATGTTAGCGGGCCTTTGAGGACGTTAAACAATATTTAATGACACCTCCTGTTTTGGCAGCCCCTATCCCTGAGAAGCCATTGATACTTTATACCACGGCTTTAGATAACTCTCTCAGATCCCTCTTAGTCCAAGTCAATGATGAGGGTAAAGAAAATGCACTCTACTACTTGAGTCGTCGTCTAATACCGATGGAGATAAGGTATCCACCTATTGAGAAACATTGTCTGACGTTAATTTTCGTCGCCCAAAAACTTAGACATTACATGATTTCTCATATGATTACCCCAATTTCAAAAGTTAATCCATTGCAATATCTGATGACCCGACCAACACTCTACGGACATTTAGCGAGATGGTCAATGATCTTATTGCAATTTGATATAACTTTTGTTTCCCTTCGTGCTATCAAGGGACAGATACTAGCAGACTTTCTCGTTGCACACCCACTGCCAGCTGGGTCCTCTCTCAACGACGAGTTACCAGACGAGCAAATACTATAAATGAATTTTCGAATGCGCAGCGCTTGGAAATGTACTTTGATGGTGTTTTGTTAGCTAGGAAAGACAAAGGATCAGGCACGATTATACCAAGCAAAGCGGGGATTGGTTCGATCTTTTTTACGCCAGATAAGGGTATGTTGAGGTTCTCATACCACCTGACAGAGTCGTGCACCAACAATGAAGCGGAATATGAAAATTTAATCACCGGATTGGAATTGGCAATCTCAATGGATATAACAAATATTTCCATCTACGGCGACTCCCAACTCGTCATCCAGCAAGTCGCCGGAAAATATAGAATTCTGAAACCTCAACATCAGTACATAATGAAGCTCCTGGAGCAGATTCCTGAGGTGAATTTCTACCGGATTCCTTGGGGAGATAATGCCCATACCGATTCTCTAGTAAAACTCGCTAAGGAGATGGCATGTCCCCTGGAGGATTCCATTGAAGACATTGTGCAGGGAAGACGAGTCTAGTCTCGAAATGACTTCGAAACTCTACACAAGCTTGGAAGAAAAGAAACAATAAATATAGTTGTAGACGTCAACGAAGATTAGTGCAAGTCATTAATAGAATGTTTGCATACTGGAAAGCTACTAGAAGATAATTCAGAGGCGCACCACATCATAAGAAGGGCCATGTCTTATGCCCTGGTGGGAAATGTTTTCTACAGGAGATCATTCAACCAGATGTGGCTACGATAGCAAAGCCGAAGCACAGAATATTGT
This sequence comes from Phalaenopsis hybrid cultivar, assembly GCA_002079205.1. Taxonomy (NCBI): domain Eukaryota; kingdom Viridiplantae; phylum Streptophyta; class Magnoliopsida; order Asparagales; family Orchidaceae; genus Phalaenopsis; species Phalaenopsis hybrid cultivar. The sequence goes on from JXCR01103176.1 coordinate 52,867, forward strand.
CGAAGAAGTACATGTCAGATTGTGTGGTGCTCACCAGTCAGGGCCAAAAATGAAAATGAAGATCAAAAGACTCAGGTATTATTGGCCAGCAATGATATCCAATTGTATGGATACAGCCAGAAGATGTCACCAATGCCAAGTGCATGGGGTGGTCTTACACTAGCCTCTGATTATGCTACACCCAACTGTTTCCTTGTGGCCATTCGAGTGTTGGGGTATGGACATAATAGATTCGATAGATCATCCATCTTCTAGAGGACACAGGTTTATACTTGTCTCTACAGATTACTTATCTAAATGGGCAGAGGCAGTGCCATTATGTGAGGTTACGACACAACAAGTCCTTCAATTTTTCAAAACCCAATCGTTTACCATTTCAGAGTACCGCGAAGAATAATCTTTGAAAATGGGACAACTTTCAAAAGTACAAAGATCAAGAATTTTGTCAGAAGACATGGGATAGATTGGAGATACTCTACGATTTACTATCCCAGAGCAAATGGTCTGACTGAGGCTTTCAACAACACACTGGTACATATTTTGAAGAAAACACTGGATGAAAACAAAAGGGATTGGAACAACAAACTATTAGAAGCCTTGTGGGCTTACCAGACAAATTTCAGGACTCCCACTCAGTGTACACATTATATGCTTGTGTACGGAGCCGAGGCCGTGCTACCACTAGAAATCCAGACATCAACTCTTAGAGTCGTCCTTGCCGACCAACTCACAACAGAAGAAAGTGTAAAACTTAGACTTGAAGAACTGGAGAGTCTCGAGGGAAAACGACTAGAAGCACAACAACATTTGGAGCTCTACCAGGAAAAGATTGTACAAGCCCATGACAATTTGGTCCGCCCAAGGACATTCAAAGTTGGTGACCTTGTGCTTGTGCTCAAAAGAACTATTCTTGCACACCGCAAAATAGGTGGAATATTCAAGCCAACTTGGGAGGGATCATTTGTCGTTGATAAGGTCTATACAGTAGGAGCCTACCAGTTAGTGGACTTCCAGGGCGAAAGACCCATGTTATCGATAAATGGACGATTCCTGAAAACTTATTACGCAACCTGATGCTGCTCAATGCCGCTTGCCTCTGATTTCTTTGAAACTTTGAAACTTTGATTGTTTTAAGGTTATCTATGTGGCCAAATGACTATGACCGGGTCCAAATTTTGTCATTAACCTCATTATAATGAAAATTTTTAGAAAATTTTTGAACTTCACACTTTCTCTTTTCTACTTTCAAATTTAAATACCCTACTAAATTAAACAAAACTCACACATAAAATGAATAATCCTCTTCACCAAAACAAACTAAAATTTACTTTAATAAATACTTTGTTTTGTTCTTGTTCGTGCCAAGTTTTGGCCCACTTACATTTTTTCTATCGTCTGCAGAAAATTGTAAGGACAGAGGCTGATCTTTGCCTTCCAGGACGGCTGGAACCTCGCACTGAATGAAGAGATGGTGCCACAAGGAGGTGTCATAGATTTCGACATGGATTTCAACCATATTGATATGGACTACGACGGGCAAGGAGGTGTCATAGATTTCAGCATGGATGTCAACCAAGTTGATATGGACTATGAGGGTCCTCTAATGGAAGCAGTCAGCAGTAAAGAAAAGGAGGGATCACCTTCGCCGTTGAGGGTAAACACTCAGGACAAGGTGCCACGCAAAGGTAAAAACGTGGTAGCAGAACAAGATTCGATGGAGGGGCCCAGCCGTCTACCCTCCATGGTAGCTACTCCAGCAAGGGACCTGATAACTGCCCGTAATGAACGATTACCGAATACTCCACTCTGCATGATGCAGAGCAGAAATGCAAGTTGAAAGAAGCAGAGAGCTTTCTTGCGATAAGAACGCAAATGCCAGAGAAACACGAACAATTTTCTTACCCTTATTCCTGAGGGACATATTTACGTCCTAGATCTGAGAGAAACTTCTGCCAGCCTGCCCACTACAGATGAAGAGTCAGGATTTGTGATAGAATTAGATGCACTCCCAGTTCCAGATATCTTATGCAAGGGCTGCCCAACATGCAACGTTGAGGTACCAGTCGGGACATCAGTTTCGGGTGCATTTGTAGAATGTCCGGATTGCAACGTTCTGCATCTACAACGTTTCAATACATTAGAAGAATACACTTCAAGCACCAACGAGTCTCAGACTCTAGACATCGCAACAAAATAACCGTATGTCCCACTGGGGACAAATCAACATGAACGATGGAGCCCAGGGTCATACATCCCACTAGAGGCTGAATCTCATGTTCCGGATCGACCAGCACAAGTTTGGGTTCCCGCCGAGGCCCGAAGGAAGGAACGCCCGCGACAACTGCCAACCCATGGTATGGTAGAATACTACAAGATAAACAGAGTAAATAAAAGAGAATTCAAGTTCTATGAAGAAGTTTAGGGAAAGTTCATCAATATATTGGAAGGTTTGGAGCTATACACTAGGTTTTTCTCTGAGACTGATGAAAAAATTGTTCTGGACTGCATCTTCGATTTAAGAGACAGAGGCCGAGCGGGCCTTCTCATGGAGAGGACATATTCCGAGTTGAGGAAATAGATGAGGGGAAAGGGAAGAAACACCATAAAATGCGGCTGTTGCTACAACTTCACGAACAACAAACAGGGGAATCCGCTTGGGATCCTCATATACGACCAAGTGGATCTGTTGCCACCAATGATAAAATGGATGATCAAGAGAATGGTCAAGTGGAACATTCTACCTGCTACATGCATTCCCAACAGTTGCATCATTAACATTTATGAAGAAGGTGATTGCATTCCCCCACACATCGACCATCATGACTTTGTGAGACCTTTCTGCACGGTCTCGTTCATGAGTAAAAGAAATATTCTATTTAGAAAAGAAATCGATATAGTCGGCCATGGCAAATTCAGAGGAGTTGTGGAGATTCCTCTTCCAGTTGGTTCAGTACTTTTTCTGAAGGGCAATGAAGTAAACATTGCCAAGCGCTACATTCCAGGAGTGTGACACCGTAGGGTGTCCGTAACCTTCCGCAGAATGGACAACTGTAAAATATCATATGGATTCCAGCAGGACCCAAAATTAGAGGAGTTATTTCCATACGAGTTATGAGAAGGTTGTACCTCTAAGTTCATGCAAAGGGAACTCTTATCCCAGAGCATGACATAGAAGGTCTGCTTGATCAGGAGTTCAACATACCCGGTATAGATGGTTCACTTTCTTTCTCTTAACATCATGACATGCATCTGATATATTCAGTCTACAATGTTCTCATAGCATGAGATGATTCTCAATGTATTTTGACATGGATTACATAATATACCTTTTGAGGCATTAACCTATGTCTGATTTATGGAATCTGTTTTAGAGCAAATTAATGGAATTTTCTCTCAAATTGTGTCTTATTACCAGTTGCCTTTTTGAACGATGGATGAAAGCCGCAAACCATGCAATGGTTCAGAATTTCAATGAACAAAGAATGAAACAACAAATCTTCAACAATAAATAAAACATAAATGAGAAATAATCACAAATGAGTAAATAACAAAACAAATTTCTTTTGAAAATCAACTAATTAAAATTAAAACTTTCAAAACATATTTTGAAAAAAATTAAATGTGATAAAAACAACAATAAAATAAAACGAACCTGTTGAGTGGATTCTTTCGTTTTGCAGAATTTCCTACTCTTTGTGCACGAAGCACAACCATCGTTATCTGCACTAACTCTCTGCGCATCCCCGCAGAATTTCACATTCTACACAAAAACTCACAAAGCTCTACAAATCTTCTACAAAATTAACCTTTTCACATGATACACTTTGGCAAATTCAACACCACAATCTCTTTGTAAATTTCCATATTCTCATCTTTGAATCAGCACCTAAATCCTGATTCTCACATTTTGAGGTCGATACCTAAATTTCAACCCTTTCATCTTCGAATTGACACTTACATTTCAATCCTCACAACTTCAAATTGACAGCTAAATTTCAATTCTTACATCTTTGAATCGGTACCTAAATCCTGATTCTCACATTTCGAGGTCGATACCTAAATTTCGACTCCCTCATTTGAGAATTAACCTACATTTCAATTCTTATTTCCGAATCAGTCCTACATTTTTGATTCATTACATTTGAGGTCGGTCCTTATATTACGACACTCTCCTTTGAGAATTAACCTGCATTTCAATTCTCATTTCCGAATTAGTCCTACATTTTTTATTCATTACATTTGAGGTCGGTCCTAACATTCCGACACCCTCCTTTGAGAATTGACCTACATTTCAATTCTAATTTCCAAATTAGTCCTACATTTTTGATTCATTACATTCGAGGTCGGTCCTTACATTCCGACACCCTCCTTTGAGAATTGAACTACATTTCAATTCTCATTTTCGAATCAGTCCTACATTTCTGATTCATTACATTTGAGGCCGGTCCTTACATTCCAACACCCTCCTTTAAGAACTGACCTACATTTCAATTCTCATTTTCAAATCAGTCCTACATTTTTGATTTATTACATTTGAGGTCGGTCCTTACATTCCGACACCCTCCTTTGAGAATTGACCTACATTTCCATTCTCATTTCCGAATCAGTCCTACATTTCTGATTCATTACATTCGAGGTCGGTCCTTACATTTCGAACTCCCATTTGAGAATTGATATACATTTTAATTCTCATTTTCATATTTCTGATTCATTACATTTGAGATCAGTCCTTACATCCTGACTCTCTCTCTTCTTGAATTGATATCTAAATTTCAATTCCCATATCAGAGTCAGCACTTGCATACTGTTTCCCATCCTCTACAACATTCTAAAATTTCATAACTCAAAGTCCACTCTCCAATCCCCAGCAAGAGTCCCTACTTTTTGACTCAATCAAACACTCAACTGCTAATTCCCCAGCAGAAATAAATCACACACACGACTCTACACATACTTCCGGGTCTTTTGACTTAGGAGTTTGTATTGATTTTTTTTTATGTCGTTGGTCAACGCCAATACACGCAGTGTGTCTGGCTAGCATACCACACCTATTTGGGGTCCATTTGTTGACCTCATTTTTGGTTGAGGTTTAGTTTTTTTTTTCTCTTTAGTAGCCTAAGGTCTAGCCATAGGATTTTCCTATTAACTATTCTTAGAAAACTAGAAAAGGCACCCTCATCACTGGAAATTCCAAACTCTTCTCTACTCAAATTGTTCCACATGTTGGTCTCAACCTCTAAATACTTAGTAGGTGGGGTCACTATTGGGGAAACTCAAGATGAGTCACCCTTAAGACTGCTGCACCTTAGGGTTGACCCTGAGTGTTGGTCTGGAGCTAGGGCACTCACTACACTCACTACACTCACTACACTCACTACACTCATCTACACTCACAATCACTCACAAACCTGAACTCAAATTTCTAGTGTAGGTCCCTTGATCATTTTGGGATATTCCTGTAGATGTTCTCCTAAACCTACCAACCCTAGGGTCATGGTTTGACTAAGACCACTATGTAGAGGACCCAAAATGGGGTTTCCATTGGTCCATGGCTTGTTGGTGATGGTAGGTACCTCAACTATACCAAAATATCCATCTTGGCCTTTTGCCCTTAAAACACCCCCAAATTACCAAAATACCTCTCCATAGCCCAAAATCCCAAAAATTCCAAAAACTCCTAAAGAATTTCAATAAATCTCAAATATTCCCAATTTCATTTCTCTCAACTACAACATGACCTAATTTGGCCAATTTGACCATCTTTAACCAAAATCCCCAAATTTGCCTTTAAAGACCCAAATTCCCAAATCCAAACCAAATGTCCATCAATTTGATCTCAATTGGCCCTAATTTCAATCCTAAACTCAAATTAACTTTTGATATGGCCAATATAAACCAAATCTAAGCTTAATTGGCCCATTATTTGAGCCCAATGTTGATGTAGATCAAAACCCCAATTTTGACCTTATGACCTAATCTCATCAAATTGAACCCATAGTCTAGTTAACTGGCCCCAATTATTGTTGAAAATTCTTCATAACAGTCTTATACATTAAAATCAACCATCAATTGGCCTTGTTAAAGCCTCAAATCCATTTGATTTTGGCCTAAATAAAAAATTCCCAAATTTAGCCCCAAATTTGCTAAGTGCCCAAGTTTCACCCAATTGATATCCTTAACCTCCAAATTGGCATCCAATTCATGTTGAAAACTCTTCAAACCCAAATTTTGCCCAATTGATTGCCTTAACCTCCAAATTGGCATCCAATTCATGTTGAAAACTCTTCATGAGGCCCATATTGACCATTTAAAACAATCAATTTGGACTTAGCCCAAGGCTAACCCATGCTAGACCCTAAATTTCACCTAATTGATTGCCTTAACCTCCAAATTGGCATCCAATTCATGTTGAAAACTCTTCATGAGGTCCGGACAATTTAAAATAATTAATTTTGACTTAGCCTAAGGCTAACCCAAGCTAGACCCAAGCCTAGCCCAACATGACCAAATTGACTAAAAGTCAAAATTCCTTCAAATTGACCCTTCAATTAAACACAAAACCACTTCCAATCTTCACCAAAGTTGTTCCTTATGATCATATACACCAAATGAAAAATTTATTTGGGCCAATTGACATGGCTAACCTAGCCCAAACCCAAGTTTTGGTCATTTGCACCCACTTGGACCAGTCAATTGACATGGCTAACCTAGCCCAAACCCAAGTTTTGGTCATTTGCATCCACTTGGACCCATCAATTGGCATGGCTAACCTAGCCCAAACCCAAGTTTTGGTCATTTGCACCCACTTGGACCCATACACTAATGACCTAACCACCTTAAAGCCACCAAATTAACTCCACCACAACCATTAGATGGACTTAGTGACCGACCTAACCACCGTAAAGTCTCCAAATTAACTCCATCACAGCCATTAGTTGGACTTAGTGACCAGCCCAAACACCATGAAACCACATAAATCAAGCCATGGACCAAAGGTCCCCATATTAAGGGATATTTTCTCCAAAAACGCATGTTCTTAAGATTCTTTTACCAAAATTAGGTATCATTGCACTAAATTGTTGTGACATATTCCCCTAGGTTCCCTGAGCTTCTAGCCANCGACCTAACCACCCTAAAGTCACCAAATTAACTCTATCACAGCCATTAGTTGGACTTAGTGACCAGCCCAAACACCATGAAACCACCTAAATCAAGCCATGGACCAAAGGTCCCCATATTAAGGGATATTTTCTCATAAAATGCATGTGCTTAAGATATCTTTACCAAAATTTGGTATCATTGTACTTAATTGTTGTGACATATTCCCCTAGGTTCCCTGAGCTTATAGCCACCTGCCCCTGGCTGGCCGGCCAGCCTAGTGGCTGGAAAAGCTCAAAATTAAGAGCCACCCCCATGGCACCTCACCCACATAAAACCTAGAGGCCAGTTCAACGAAACCAATTAATAGAGCTCCTTTGCCTTCCACCTAAGCACCATAATGCACCCGAGCTTATGCCCAGAGAGCCACCCCCATGGCCATTTTTATTAAAACACACCTCCACAGCCATGGGAGGAGTGCTGAAATTTCGTTAGTGAGGCCTCTCAAAACTTCACACAAAGCTTCTCTAAGATCTCCTCAATGCATTCCAACCATTTTACCTCACCAATTCCCGTTGCCGGAGCTCAATTTTGATCTTGGAACCTTGCCGGAAACCAGGACAGAGCCCATTACATCTCCACACTCCACCAAACTCAAATTAACTCTACCCACACCTTCACAACCAAGAAAGAAGCCAAAGCCTTTACCATAGCTCTAGACCAACACTCAAATCCGTCCGTGATTGAATTCATACCTAGGCCTTACACAAAGACCAAAGACTCAATCCCTAGCATCATTAGATCATAACGAACGTGCCAAGACCCTCTGATCAAAGCTTCACTTCTTAAAGTAAAGGTATAAAACCTCACCTCATCCCGAGCCTATTTCGATTCTCCATTTAATTAGGCTTAATTTAATTGCATGATTACCATATGGATGTGTTCGTCTCACTTAGACGAGTCCGTAGGACCAAACCCGAGGTGAGTTGGTTGAGTCTAGGCTAAGATCTTAGGGTTTTAGTGTGGACGGTCACGAGATCATTCTATCGAGGATGATTATGGGGAGTCTTTTGATCGAGCGTGTATCAAATGGACGGAGGAGATCGAGTCGGACAGCGCTTCGGGACATAAACCATGGGCCGAGTCAGCAACTACGTGGACGGCGACATCCAATCAGAGTGCGCCAAGCATGCCTTCGAAGCTGCCTAGGATCCAGTCAGCACCCGCGGTTTAAATAGAAAAAATAGGGCTTTTTCTATTTATTTAAACTTCCTATACTTCAAAAATCCTTAATTTTGTGTAGAAAAATCATAAAAATAAAATAAAAATACCCTCTTGCTTAGTGAATAGAGGAGAAAAATGTGGAATAAATTTTAAGTCCATTTGATGCATATTTTATTTTTAATTAATTAAACACTATTTTGAATCATTTGATTCTCCATGCATATTGATACATAACCTTGGCTTGAAATTTTGGCATGTTGTAGCCTCTGTTAAGGGAAACATCCTCTGATTTTTCCAAAGTCAGAGTAGGTTCTTAGACAGAGATCCATATTTTTCAAGTTTTTGCACATTATTTCATTAAAATAATCATGAAAATTAGCATGTTGATTAGAAAATTCCAAAAAAATTTTGGAAGGTCCACCATGACCAGAGAAGCTTTTGGAAATAATTTTATGGGTCAAGTCATTTAAAATGCACTTAAATTTTACAATTAAGATAATTAATTTAGGAAAATATAAACATTTAAATGACTTGATTATTGATCTCCACTTTGGTTCCTGATCCAGAGAACTCACCATAAAAATTTCATAATATTTTGAGTAAATTTGATAACTTAAGTTGATTTTTAAAGATAAATACCACTTTTGACACCTAAACAATTTTTAAAAATCAAAATATAACTCAAAAACTTATAAAACTTAGTTTCTTTGAGCTCTCTGTGATTAAGGACATTTTATAAAAATAAAATAATATTTAGAATAGAAACTTGATTTTTAGCCTATTTTAAATATTTAAAATAATTAAAAATTCATAAAAAATACATAAATAATAAAATTCATGGAAATGTTATAAATTGCTTCCTAATGACTTTGGAACAATTAGAATATTTTTCTTAACTTTCAAAATAAAGATATTGAATTTCAAAGCTTAAAAATATATTTTTTTAAAGTCTAAAAATGAGTTTCCACTAAAATAATTCCAATAAATCAAAGAAAAATTAGAAAAAAAATGAAAATTGCTCCTCTAGTTTTTTTAACCTCGGAGAGATTTTTTAAAGATACAAAACTTAATTTTCATCATTTAAAATATTTTATTTTTATTAAATAACCCATAAATTAAAATAATTCTGATAAATCACAGAGATTTCAAAAAATCATGAAATTTTGTCCAAAGACTTCTTTTGTCTAGTTATACCTCTAATAATAATTTCAAGAGATTAGAATATACCTTTGTCAAGTTAGGAATTTTCATTGAAAAATCCTATTTTTTACATGAAAATAATTATATAAAATAAATTAAATTTTGAAAAATCACATTTTCTTCTCTGATGTCTTAATTGACTCATGAATGAGGTGGGATAAAATTTCAAAGTCATTTGAATTGAATTTGACAAATTATGAAGTGTTAGAGCCTTAGGGGCAGAAAATTTTTAAAGTCATTTGAATTGAATTTGACAAATTATGAAGTGTTAGAGCCTTAGGGGCAAATGATCAAAGTCATTTGAATTGAATTTGACAAATTATGAAGTGTTAGAGCCTTAGGGGCAAATGTGAGGATAAAAATTTTAAAGTCATTTAAATTGAATTTGACAAATTATGAAGTGTTAGAGCCTTAGGGGCAAATGTGTAATTTTGCATTGGAATTGAATTTGACAAATTATGAAGTGTTAGAGCCTTAGGGGCAAATGTGTAATTTTAGAAATTTAGCCAAAGTCATTTGGATTAAATTTGATAAATTATGAAGTGTTAGAGCCTTAAGGGAAATTGTGTAATTTTGGAAATTTTATCTTAATTAACATTTAGGCTTAATTCAAGGAGGAAAATGGGCAACCTCTGATCTTAATCAGTTTATTTGGATTTTTGAAACACAAGGGGTTAATTGTAATTATGAAGTGTTAGAGCCTTAGGGGCAAATGTGTAATTTTGGAAACCTTGCCTTAATTAACATTTAAGCTTAAGTTAAGGAGGGAAATGGGCAACCTCTGATCTTAATCAATTTATTTGATATTTGAAACACAAGGGGTTAATTGGTAGAAATCAATCACACTTTCCAAATTGGAAAGATAGGTTAATAAATTTCTAAGTTAGTAAAATTTGGACGTTTATTAATATTAAATGACCCTCGACTTAGAGGTATGTCTTTTGAAGTCAATAATTAATCAATTTAATACCCTTATTTTGAGTTTTAAATAAAAATTCAAATTATGAATCATGGCCACTTAAAGCTTAACCTTTTCAAAACTAATTAAGACATTCACCTAGGTCTAAAGGGCTTAGTGGTGACTTAGGCCAAATCAAAATTGACTAAATGAGGATTAGAGAAATAAACTATACATAATCAAAGATCCTTGAAACACCACTAAGTCTAATTAAAAAAAAAATTGGCTAAGTGTTCAAGTTGCACCAACTTGCCCTTTAAGTAAATTCACTCACAAAATTTTCAAATTACATGATAAATGAGAGTTTCGCCTTTCTTAGGGATAGTTAAGACATCAATGTTTATTGAGCATCAGAAGTTATCATAGGATGAATCATTAAGCAACCTAATAAGTTTAAATGGACTTGAGGCTTTTCACCAGTTGGTGAGAGGGAGGCATGGACCTGCTTCCTCCTCCTGACTTGTTGGATACCTCAGAGGTCTATTAAACTTAATGTACTTTGCTCAATGAAATCATCCTTCATTAAACTTTTAAGGACTCACCAAAATACAACATAGAGTTAGGAAAACCACAAGAACATAACTTTTCCTTCTCTTCATAAATGCCCTCACATGCATTTTTAAGTTTCAGGTGGTGGAACAAGAAGACTCGTTAGGTACGCTTTTACAGTTTATAGTACCGTCTTTTTTGTGCCTTTTCCTTACATGCTTCTCTTTATGCTTACGTTTTTTCTTTTTTATACTTGCATTTACCTACATGTATGAAAATAACATAAACTTGCATGTTAACCAAAATTAAGGCCCAAAACTAAAACTAAAATCAACTAAGATAAAATCCACCGCCACAACATTCAAAATATAAAACAACTCAAAATTTAATCACAATCATCACACAAAACTACAACTAAATTAAGACGTCTCTATCAGATTATCGGGGATCCCTCAGAGGAGGTAACCTACGGTTGTTAACAAGGCTTCCCATGATTTAAATGAAATTATGGAACTCATTAGGTTGGGTTTTGTAAGTTAATTTGGACTAAGTGAATCAAATAGAAAATAGTGGTGTCAGAATGAGGGAACCATAGGATCCTAACCGGTGTCGCTCTAATCAACTTTAATATGCCCATATAAAATTTAAGGAACTTCAATCATAGAGCCACCTGATTTGGCATTATAACTTGACACACTAGAAAACTCAAACTCGTCGTGGCTACGAGCTTCAAGCTAGCATGGCGGGCAGCACGACCATCTTCAACAGAAAAACTTATCTTCCCCAGCTAAACCAATCTTCCTTCCTTAGACTTAAACAACAAAGCCATAGGAATTTGAGGTTTCTTGCTTATGAAACGTAAATCCTTACCTTATCTTTAGGCTTTTGTATAGCCGTGCTACACAATATAAGCCCTAACTCGTCTTAGGATTTCTAGGTTGTCGTTTGTCATGACCTAAATCTTCATATCTTCCAGGCTATTTGTGTGATAGTTTCACACGAATGTAAGCCCTAACAAATAAAATCGCAGGATGTAACACTTAATTTTTTTTCTCCTCAAAACTAAAGCCGAACTTTAGGATAGCTTAGGAAGTCACCGAGGTTTGCCTCTGAATCCATGGCATCTCCTAATTCTTCCTCCTTTGGACTCTACAATAAAATGTTCCAAATTTGAACCAATTCCCTTTCACACCTCTACATCCGATTTCATTGAAAAGTCCTACCCTTTGAAATTTCCTTGAAGATAATATTTCTTAATTTTTATCGAGAGTCTTCTTAAGTGACTTTGGTCATTTAAGATTTAATTAACATATAGGGGCTTGCCCTTATACGAAGCATGTACGAACCTAGCTTAATATAAACCCTACTTAATCTTTTATATTAAATAGGGGAACTTGTCGGCAAATACAAAGGTTTTGTAGACCAAATGGACGTCATACTTTCCTTAATTTATTTGATCGAGCCTCATCCTCAAGTCTTGTGTTTATCCGTCGGGATAGATACATGATTTGAGCTACAATGCTCTTTCATTTAAACTATGAAAAATATGGGGTCAATTTGATTTCACACTTCGACATCCTTCCGAAGTGGGCGACGGGATTTTGATTCCGGCGACGGGATTTTGATTCTGGCGACCGACAGCTTCTTACGGGCAACTCCCAACAAACCCTCGATATAGCACCGACAGGCTATGATGTGACCGTTAGATGTAACAACTTTGGAGGTAGGTACAAGACCATTCCATGCACTTAGCACTGATGACACTATTTAGTCATTTTCATACAAAGTATCATCATTACGGGCCAGTAGTATCTAAGTATTTTAAACTCATCTTCATCTTCAGTCCTAACTGGTGAGCACCACATAATCTGGTGTGTACCTCCTTGATGATACTTTACGCTACTGCTCTACTCAGACAACTCAGCCCCATCTGATTGAAGGATCTTTTGTAGAGGATATTGTCTATTAAGGCATATGACATAGCTTTTTTTATTACCTGATGTGTTGATGACTTGTCATCTTGTAGCTTTCCTGTTTGTAAATATTCTATCAATGACTTGCACTAATTTTCGATATTGTCAGTTACAATAGCTACGATCTCTTCCTTTCTAAGCTTTTACAAACTATCGAGGTCAATCTTTAACTGAACTTAATGTCCCCATACCGTAATATTAATGGAATCCTCTGATGGACATGTCAATTCTTTAGCAAGCTTGGCTAAAGAATTGACATCGACATTGCTCCCCTAAGGAATCCTATACAGTGTCACACTATGAATCTGCTCTAATAACTTCATCATCTTCTAGTGATATTCTGCTAGTATTAGCTTCAGAATCTTGTACTAATTGATAACTTACTAAATTAAGATTTGTGAGTCACCGTGGATGGCAATGTCTGTTATTTCCATTGATATTCCCAATTCTAGTTCGGTGATTAAAGCTTCATATTTTGCTTCATTGTTCATACACAGATCTGTCAGATGATAGGAGAATCTTAACATTGTCTGATCCAGTGTTATGAAAATTAGACCAATCTCTGCTTTTCTTCGTATAACTCTTTGTGACCCTTTGTCTTTTTTGGATGACAAAGCTCCATCGAAGTACATTTCCCAGCGTCAGGCATGTGACGGTTCACTTGTCATATCTATTCATCTGGTAGTGGGTGTGATGCAAGGAAATCTACCAAAATCTGCCATTTGATAATATGAAAAGGCACGAAGGCTATATCAAATTACAATAAGAGCATCGACCACCTATCCAAGCATCTGGAAAGTGTTGGTCGGGTCATCAAATATTGCAATGAATTAACTTTCAAAACAAGGGTGACATTATGGGAAAACATGTAATTTCTAAGCTTCTGGATTGTAAAAATCAGAGCCAGATAATGCTTCTTAATAGGAAAATACTTTACCTCCATCGGTATAAGATGTAAACTCAAGTAGAGCATGTTTTCCTTGCCCTTGTCATTGACCTGAGCTAAATGGGTTCCGAGAGAGTCCTCTAAGGCCATGGTATAAGGTATCAAAGGTTTTTTTAGGATAGGGGTTGCTAAAATAGGAGTTATCATTAATTATTTCTTAATCTCCTTACATACCCGCTCACACAGCTCGCATTGAAAGATTGTGGCATTCATTCAGAGTAAAGCTAAAAAGGCCTAACACCTTTCTAACAGATTAGATATAAAGAATCTTAAGTATCTTAATTTACCTTGAAAGGATTGTAGTTTCTTTAAGGCAATGGGAGGTGGCATTTCTATGATATCTTTAATCTTCTCCAGGTCGATCTTGATTCCTCAATGATGGACAACAAATCCTAGAAATTTCTTAGAGGTAACACTGAAGGAGGAATTTATGGAATTCATCTTAAGATTATATTGTTGTGATCGCTCGAACACAATCCTTAAATCATACAGATGGTGTATTTGCTGATTGCTTTTGATGATTAAGTCATCCATATAACACTCCACCTGCTTGTTGATGAGACCATAAAAAATCTTTGTCATAGCTCGCTGGTAAGTTGCTCCGACATTCTTTAACCCAAATGACATCAATGTTTATCAGAAGATTCCAATCAGAGTTTCGAAGGTTGTAAGCACTTCATTTTTTGGAGCCATCATAAATTGATTGTACTTTGACGATCCATCCATGAAAGAGAAAATCTTGTCTGCCGACACGATGTCCACCATTAACTTTGGTATCAATACTGGGAACTCATCCTTTGGAAATGCTTTGTTTAAGTCCCTAACCATGTGGGGTATTTTTCTTCTCACACAGAGTTAGCTTGTATTAATTTTTTTACCTTGTCAATGACTTATTGCTCTATTTTGAGGAGCATTCTTCTGGGAACATGTTTCACTGGGGTCATAGTCTTGTGCATTCCAATCATGTGAACTGCATATTCCAAAGCTACTCCTAACATTTCATCGTAGCTCTAAGTGAAGCATTCCTTGAATTTTGATAGTAACTCAGTAAAATCCATAGACTTTTCCTTACTGAGCAGAGAACTTATGAAGGTAGGTCAGGGCTACTCCTCAGTCCTGACATTAATTTCTCTTAATTCATCAAGTGTTGACTTAATTTCCTCTTTGAAATCTGTTGAAGTATCATCTATTGGAGATTAATCAAAATCATCTTCCACCTCAAGGCAATCCTCTCCTAATCCACTAGTAATAACCATGCAAAATTCCAAATCATCGACTAGTCCTATCATACCAAATTTGAGACCTTCTTTCGACATCTAAACCTATTGAACTAATTTTTGTACACACTAAGAAAAGTATCTAAGTGGCAATTCCATTAATTTATTAGCATCATATTCTACTAAGTTTACGTGAGTTTCCAAATTAGGATAAGGAGAAGCATGGTAAAATTTGATTGGTTTCAAACCAACACCCCGGACTTCCTTGACCTCTAAATTCTCGACATTATGAGAGTGAATCAAAGTTAAGGTCATAGCTTGCACGTAGTGGTTGATCTGATCATACATCAACTCATATTCACTATTTTTTGTATCCTCCAAGGAGGTCTTGATTATCGGCTTCTTTTAGTTTATCTTCAATATTTCTTCATTGGACTTATCTTTTCTAGAGCTCCCTTCCAAGTCAATGTAGAAGGTTGGTTTTGTCCCTTCCAAGTCATGTTTGCTCTTCCTCGCTCGAGTCCGCGACTTTGATCTGAATGTGTGGGCTAAAAAAAACCCCACCAACTCATTGCAAAGATCTAGTGGAAGATTGTTGAAGCAGATTTGAATGGTCTCATTCTTATGATCCCTTTAAATATTCAATCATATTTGGCACAACTTCTCAAGAAAAGATAGTCCTCTTTAGAGGATCATAGTAGGCACCGTCTTCGTGGAAGCCTACCTCATGAATTGAGAGCGATTGTAAATCCCCCTGATACAATGTTCTTGTCCTTCTTTATGATACTTAATGTACTGGTGCAATGATGAAGAGACCAGATTATGCTCGTGAATCCACAATCGACCAAGAAAAGCATTAAATAATTTTTTTGTGTTGATGATATAAAATTTTATAGTTGTTACTAGCTCACTAACCTCCTTGAGTAGCATAATTAATTCAAGTACTCTTTCTTCTGTTTGGATGAATCCTCTTTACATCATCTTATCGGTGGTAAGCTCTTAAGTACCAATGTCTAAGTAAGCTAATGTCCGTAGACTCATTAATTTAGTTGACACACCTAGATCTACCAGTACACTAGAAAGTACAAATCTGTCAATGTTGACGCAATTGTAGAGTGATCGATTATGGTCAGTAGCACCAAGTAGCAAGCCTTCATCGGTGGTTACCCCAAGCTATTCCTTTAACAAAAAAACTTCATTCAAGGATGTGTTGGCCAACCAAGCTAAGCAAATTTTTGGATCATGTAAAGCCTTGATCAGAGAATCGCTCATCTCCTTTGACAGGATTAGAGCATCGTAGATGTTTAGTATTTCCTGTAACTTTCTAAAATGAGCTAGTATGTTATAATCCATGATATTTGAACCTCAAATTTCCACTTGAGCATGTATTTATCCCATTGATGGAGGCGGCTACTCTTGAGTAACTACTTGTTTTCCTTTTTCCATTAAAGTCATTATCGGGGGTAACACTTCCCCACTCCTCATGTTCACTTCTATGACTTCCTCTTCTTTTGACATCATACCTGACTCTTTTAGTTCTAACTCTAAATTGAAATAGTCCAAGTTGATTGCAATCAGTGTTCCTTGGCATCGACGACTGGTTTCTTACAGCCAAAATTTTCATAATCGATGTTGTCGACATCTTCATTTTTGTTAGCATATTCTTCAGACCTAAGTATGATTTGAGGATCGTTATGGGAATCAAAATATAGCTTAGATTGGTCGTAGTTAGTTATGTTGTCATTAGAGACAACCAAAATAGTTATTTTTATATTCAAAAATCCCTTGAGGGGCGTATAGAAAATCATACACAATGAGCATTTCAAAGAATTTCTCCCCATCATGCTATTAGTCTTCATCTCGTGCATGATCTTGTCCTTCTTTATCTCCAATTTTGGTAGCCTCTCTGGAGTAATCTCGATCTTTGGCCTGGTGAGCTACAAAATCTGAGTTTTGGCTTTTACTTAAGTGACATATATCTGATCCAGTATCTTCTTAGATGATTTGCTCCAAACTGTGCTCCATGCACTCTCTTCTGCTTATGGATCTATCAGAGTAATTGGCTTTGCCAAAATCATATTTACAGAACCTTTTTCAGTTTCTTTTAAACATTCTTTCAGAATTGTTATATTTCCCTCTTTGAGATTTCTCTCAAGCCAATCTTTGAAGCTAAAAAGCCCCATATGGTGTGTCCAAGTATTCTATAGTAAGGGTAATAGTTGAGATGATCCTTTTTGTCCTCCTCATCTGGCTTCTTAGGCTCTAGCAATCTGAACTCAGGCTTCTTCATCAAATTTTTTAACATCTTTGCCATAACTTTTTCTTTTAACGAGCACACTTTTTTAATTGACCTACATTCGACGGACCTTATCTGCCATCTGTCCTTTACGGAATGATTGCTAGTCAGTCTGATTGTTCTGCTAATTATGTTGTTGCTGAGACTAACTGAGCTGCGTTGATTGTTAGGAATTTTGACGAGACTACTCAACCTGAATCCTAATCGGCTGCTTTCCCTTGTTGATTATTTCCACTGTCTCAGACTTCTTCTTAAATGCCTTACATGATCTGGACTTCTTAACCTTTTCCAAGGATTCCACATGCTTAACTTCCTCCTGTAAGCTACTGTCCTTGCTGAGTAACTTCTCGAAAGACTTAATTGTCAGCCCCTTGAGCATGAAAGCTACTGGATCAGGGATGCTCTTGAGTAGAATCTCTACTACATGCTGCTCCTGTAGGTGAGGCTCACACTTCATGATTAAGTTACTCCATCTCAAAATATAGTCAACCAAGGTCTTGTTTGATTTCTGCCACCCCACTACGAGATCTCTTATGGTGACATGATGTTGCGCTCTAACAAATCTCTTCACAAACAAGTGTTCCAACTCAGTGAACGTCTTTAATGATCCATTCGGTAGCTTTGTGTACCAATCAAATGCAATCCCTAAAAAACTGCTGACAAATTGATGGAACAATAGTGCTTCGCTACCCCGAACTTTGTAACAACTCTATCAAAAATGTGATATACGCTGGCGAGGATTTCTTATTCCAACAAAAGTCTTGAAGTTTAGTGACCCAAAGACCTTGGGGTACAATACACGTCAAATTCCTTCGATTAAGGTATACACTTTAAAATTGATGCTCCTCTTTTAGATTGGGTTAAGTCCTCTTTCACTTGTTGCTTGATCAATTGCTTGGTATCCTTTTATGGTATCAAACTCTGAATAGAATCCTTTTTTTAAGGTTCATCCATATTAGCAAAAGTGACATCTTTCCATTCATCTGTAATATGTACAATCTCAGGCTGGTTGACCTCCGGAGACACCATCTGCTGTGACTATGACTGTCCATGCATCGTAGCCATGGTGGCAATGGTGATGGCTATCTCCTCCATCTTCAACTCCATCCGACTAATTTTCTCATCTCTTAGCTGAATGGCCCTTTGAAAGTCATCCGCGGAATTCTCCTAAACAAAAGGTGGAGCCTCGCACACAGATGCGACTGTCTTGGTTTTGATGACATTTGTCTCCATTAACTCCTCATCAATGTAATATGAGAAATAATAATCCTCACCATCCACATCCATCCCTTGCTACTTTGCCAACTCTGAAACCTCAGTTTTAAACTTCTTTACATTATCATCAATTACTTTCTCTTTAACTAATTTACGATCTATAATTTTTTCTTGAACATCATCCCGTTCTAAAACAAACTCTGAAGCATCTATGGTAATAACAATTGGAATCATAGATTCATGATCAATTTCATGGAATTGCTCCACAGGCTTCTCTAAGTGTACTAGGTAAATGGAAAGTAATTGATTCAATTTGCGGAGAGCAAAGTGAACCCAAAGAAAGGTTAAAGTTCAAAACCCACTTCAAGACCAAATCTATAATGCATTTCGCCCAGGTGAAACAAGTTTACCAACAAACCTATTTAGGGTCCAACCCCACACAAAAAAAGCCCTATAGACCCGGAACTACGCTGTTTAAGGATGGTTAAATAGATGGTCCCGGAATAAAAAAGAGTTGACCGTACATATCCAGGGAAGAAATGGGCAAAGCATGTCAATAGAAAAAGAGTGATCTAGAACATGCTGGACATGTACACATTACCAAACTATAAAGACAAACTTTCTGCTCATAATAGAGAGAGAAACTAGTCCCTAGTGGAATCACTAGAATTTGTCACTCACCAATATGGGTAAAAGAAATTTTTAATTTAATTTAATATTTTTATATAATTTTGAAAGATAATATTTTTAATTTTGAAAAAATATGAGATCAAACTGATTTCGTACAAACAATAATTTAAATAAATGACAACAACACCATAAGTGACATTCCTATCCTGGAGAATAGACACATTATTTGATAGCGAGGCTTGATTCACTAAACTAAGGTATTTATGAAATTCATTTTAGTATGCGAAACCCTTATATTGACTGATAAATTCCTCTATATAATATAAAAGAATAGATAGAGTTTTTATTAAGTTAGGTTCCAAAGTTTCCTATAAGGGCAAACCCCTATAGTTAATCACATCTTAAATGACCAAATTCAATTTAGAAAACTCAGGATTTAGATGAGAAAGTATTGTTTTCAAGACTCCTAAATTTTAGTTTTCATGGTCAGACAAAAGAGTATCAAATGTTAATGATCAAACATGAACAACTATTTTCGGAAAACAAGATCCTGAGGAGAACCTCAGTGCCTTTCCAAGCTATCCTATGGCTTGGATTCAATTTCAAGGAAGTATTATTTAATATACTTCATCCTTCAAATTATTATTATTTAGGGGCTACACTTGAATGAATCGATCATATAAATAGCCTGGAAGATAAAATAGTTTATGTCGTAATGAACAATGACCTTGGAGCTTAAAGCAAATGATCTTTACTTTTATGATAGTACTACGAAGTATGTGTGGTTATATTCTCAATTCTACATACTTATATTTCTTCCTTTACAACAACGCCAAGAAATTGACTCTGAAGCAAATAGGAGTGCAACTATTATATTTAAATTTTGGTATACTAAACAAGTATACATATCATTATTAAATAAGATAGAACTTTTTGATTAAGCCCCGAATATCAAACCCACAAGGAATACTAAAAATATTTAAGAAGAAATTAGATAACAAGCTCTACTTTGCAAAGTATTCTTACTCAATCTCTAGATGCTATAATAGGAATGAAAGTTTGATTCTTTTTGATAATTTTTATAATTAAAAATAAAGTAAACAACTAACTAAATTTAACTAGATTTTTGTAAGATGAAAGCAATATAAATTAAATATCTTTTTTCTTATCATGAATCAGCAACAAGTATAAGAATTCTGTTGTGGTAGTAATCAAATTGTATTATGCCAAATAATAACAATATTATTATTTACCCTTACTAGATATGTTATATAGAATATTGGCTAATTTATAGTTTGAATAGTCCAGAAGACGGGCTTAGGTAGGGAAGATACTAGCTCTCACTCTAGAGGTCTCTGTTCTCCTTCCACCTGGGGGCTAACATCTGATATCAAAACCTAAAATAATAAACTGAATTAGGGGCATTAGTCTGTAAGTTTAAAGTCTTCTAACTCTACACCCTTCAAAGTTTATTTCCCTATTTATTTGTACTCAACCATATGAATTAGATTTTCATTCTTACAATCTCATGTGATTCTTACCATTAGTTGACTAAGAAAATACCATCTTGGATCGTACATGTTTTGACAACATTTATTAACTTCTTAATTGTCCAAATCAAGAAGTAAATGAAGTACAGGGATAAAATCATCACAACTTATTCTGACATTAAAGATTAATACTTCACACAACTTCCATCCAACACTTACTCACTTATCATTTTAAGGAAATAGATAAAAAAAAACTACTCAAAATTCATGGATAAAACACGACAACACATAATTTTAAAAGTAGAATCGTATAAACACACAAGAAGTTTAAATTAAATCTAAATGTAGTCACAAAGATGAAAACTTATCTCAAATTCCTCTCCATCAAACTCCTGAAGTTCCTTTTAATTTCTTTTCCTTTATTTTATAATACTCTCTACTAACACACTACAACTCTCTCTAAAAGTATCCTAATTAATCTATGAGAGAGGGGCAACGACCACTAATTGAGTCTCCCTTGATCATTAAATCCAACTCTTCTTTTATATTTTTCAAAAGCAGCTTTGGTGTCACTTCAAAAATGTGTCCATATTGAATGAATCTTCCAAGAATTTCTGCCTTTGAATAGCCATTTGAATGTATTTTCACTCCCATTAATCATAAACCATGTTTTCAGCAAGAGTTGCTTTAAACACTTCAAAAATTTATCCAAATTCATTGAATTATCAAATAACTACCTCTGGCTCATAAGCATAAGGTATGTAGCGCTTAGGCGTGGCCTTCTTTATGTCCCTAGTGCCTAAGCACCAGTCCTAAGCACTTAGGCACCACAGTTCATTTGCACTCCTTCATTTTGCTCCAAATTTGAACCTTTTTCATTCTTTTCAGCATTTTTCATCCATTGGACTGTACCTGAAAGAAAAATTCACAAATACCTTCCATTAAAGCGTAATATCCTAAAAAATGGGTATAAGAATGTGTACATAAATGCTGTATATTTTAGGGATATCAGCGAGTCGGGGCTTAAATTGCACAACATGGCTGTGGAAAGGCCTAAAGATGAGTTGAGGATCTATTTAGTACTAGAAGAACTACCTTGATTTCCTATGCCTTGTTATTTAATTTTATAGAAAGTTTTCTTGTTGTCGATCTGTTTTCTCTCTGAAAGTTTTTCTTTTGTACATTCTTGTCATGATGCCCACAGAATTAGCTCTAAGCTCCTCACTTTTACTATTATGGGTTCAACGTATAAGGTTTTACAGTTTAAGTGACAAGTTTTGTTGTTGTTGTTATTTTGTCTTGGTGGTGGTGTGAAAGATGATTAGAGCAACATCGGCTAGGATCTCATGGTTTCCTCATTCTAGTACCACTATTTTCTTTTTAATTTACTTAGTCTAAAAGAGTTGTTAAGCTCATTTAAACTGGGAAGATCTTGTTAGCAACTATAGGTTACTTAATCCCGTAAATTCAAAAGAAATTATTATGTTGTTTGTTATTTTTGAGAAAGTAAATTTAATTTTGAAAATTTGTTTTTATGTTTTTTTTCTATTTTGGTTTAGTTTTACAAGTAAAATAAATAAATGCAGCTAAAAAAATGTTTAAGATAAATAAGTAAAATTGCAATGCACAAAATGTAAATGCATACCTTAAACTCTGCTACTATTGCATGGTTAGTAACATAAAGCATAATATATTTGCATTAAATTTAATTAATATTCAGGAAAGTAAATAGGAGCAATCAGTATAAAAAAAAGTCAAAAAATGAGTCATAGGAAAACATGAGCAAATAAAAGTAAAACCCGTAGTAACATATGGAAGATCAGAACCAACAGTAAGACATTATTAAATGTTGGTGCTCAGAGCATGATTGTTTGCCTCCCATCCTTGAGTAAGAGCTATCCATTTGATAATCTATGAAGGGTAGTCCTAACCTCGATCCAAGTAATTAACTGTGGATTGATCCTGATTTTTTATATGTAAGGATTTATGAAGTTGAAACCACTATACTGCCAAAAACTTGATCCTTGTATGAAAAGTAAGTTGTGTAAAAAATATATATAATTATAGGTAATTAATAATGAGATTCTATACAAGTATACGTATCGTTATCAAGTAATAAAGAATTTTCTATTTAAGCCCCAAATATCAATCCCACAGGGAAGTTGTAAATTAGCAATGATAAATTTTACTAGGAAATTTACAGAAAATTAAACAAAATCACTGTCACTAATTTTAAATGTTGATATGTTAACCAAACTAAATTACTTAACTATTAGCAAAACTCAAATGCAAATATTTAATAATAACTACTAATCTACTAATTATATTTGTGTAATGAAGATTTCTTATATGAAAAAGCATCCTTCCCACTACAATGAAATTCTGGTGAAAAGAGATGAGATAAATGTTTATAATATGTTGTGCTAAATAGGAGCAATTTTAATTCTCTGCCCTAATACAGTGCATAGAAAATTATTGGTTAATCTTAGGTTTAGTCCTTAAATCCATGGCTAGGCTAGGAGATGCTGGCTCCCACTCCAGAGCTCCCACTTCTCTTCACCTGAAGGCTAACTCTTGCTTTAGTTTTTAAACACTAAGACCAAATTGTGGATTTTAGTCTATCACCCTAAAGATTCTCCAATTCTACACCCAACAAAGAATATTTCTTTATTTATTTGCACTTAATTTCTTGAATAAATTTCTCCTTCATGAAATCAAATGTGATCCTCACTCTGTTGTAGAACGCATACTCAATTTCCCGGATCATATGTTTCACAAGATATTTTAACAAATTAATTGGCCAGATTAAAAAGTAAATTAAGTTCGGAGTTGAAAAATCATCACAATTTATTTTATCTTTAATTATGGCAAATTAATATTATCTCTTCATTTTTCCAGATCTCAGAGAAGGGGAAAGAAAGAGAAAACTACTCAGACTTCATGAGAAAGATACGATAAAACATAAATTTCATATATAAAAGAAAGTTCATATAACACTAAATAAACAAACAAACTTATCTTGAACTATTTCTCAAAGCAAATCCTTTGTAGCCTTTCCTTAAAAATGCAGGAAGAAGAACTCTCCCACTTTTCTCCTTCTCCAACACACTTACAGAAAGTTTTACATTAAATCTCACCACAAATACTCTAAACTATGAAAGCAAAATTACTAATTGACTCCAATATGTGGTGGAATGAAGATGAATTATTGAAATGTAGCGTGGTGGAATGTTGTAGACCAAAAATTGAACGTAGAAGAGCCCCTTTTCTGATGAAATTTTGCCCCAAATAAAGCCCAAGTTCAGTTCTCCAAGATGTGCCTCCAAAAACTCTTCAAAAATTGTCTAAATATGTCGAACCTTCTAGAAACAGGGTCTAAACTGCCTTTGGCGCCGTCGACGCTGAGTGAAAATCCTTTAGCTTTCGGTTGTTCTACGCCGTCGGCACTGACCTTGGTGCTGTCGGCGCTGAGTATTTCCTAAAAAACGTCATTTCGACTCCAAATTTCATCATTTTTGCTTCGTTTTTGCTTTAAGCTCTAAAAATCAACAACATGCGAGAAAATATCAAAATACCCTCCATTAAAGTGCAATATCCCAAAAAATAGGTATAAAATATGGGTCTAAAATGCATATATTTTCAGTGTATCAAAATCTCCCAAACTTACATATTACTTGTCCTCAAGTAACTTCTCTACTATATAAATATATGACTTATGGTAAAGAATTNATAACTCTACAGTTAGCAGATCGTTTAGTTACATATCCTAAGGGAGTTATAGAAGATGTGTTAGTAAAAGTGGATAAATTTATCTTTCCTGTAGATTTCACTGTTTTAGATATGGAGGAAGATAAAGAAATACCTATTATTTTAGGGAGACCATTTTTAGCTACTGGAAAAGCTTTGATAGTTGTTCAAAAAGGAGAATAAATTATTAGAGTTAATGACCAATAAGTGACTTTTAACATTGCGAAATCTATGAAATACGTTGCTATTGAAAGAGATAATGAATGTTTTTGCATGAAAATTATTGAACATCTACTGAACGAACATTTTAAAGAACATTATGAAGACAAAAAGCATTTTGAAGGAGAAGAGCATTTTGAAGAAAAGGAACAATTTGAAAAGAGTGAGGAAGTTATTTTGGTCAAATTAGAAAATGAAGAATTAAATTATGTTCAGGAAAACTTTGAGATGTTGGATATTACGGAAAATGTTGATAAGAATCTATTTTCGTCAATTATAAAACCACCTGAACTTGAGTTAAAAATACTGCCTAGCCACTTGAAGTATGTATTTTTAGGAGACTCATCTACATTACTTGTTATTATATCTTCAGAATTAAATGATCTGCAAGAGCAAAGACTGTTAGATACATTAAAAAGATATAAGAAAGCTTTGGTTGGACCTTAGCTGATATTAAGGGAATCAGTCATTCAATATGTATGCACAAAATTATATTAGATGAACAATATAAACCAAGAGTTGATTCACAAAGGAGATTAAATCCAATGATGAAAGAAGTAGTTAAGAAGGAAATTTTGAAATGGTTAGATACTGGAATTATATAATGTTTCAGATAGTGCATGAGTAATTCCTATTCATTGTGTTCCGAAGAAAGGAGGAGTGACTATTGAAACAAAAGAAAATAATGAATTAATACCTATCAGACAAGTTACTGGGTGGCGTATTTGCATTGATTATAGAAAATTAAACACTGCCACCAGGAAAGATCGCTTCCCTTGGTGGTGTATTTGCATTGATTATAGAAAATTAAACACTGACACCAGGAAAGATCACTTCCCTTTTGGCGTATTTTCATTGATGAAGCAAAAGAAAATAATGAATTAATACATATCAGACAAGTTACTGGGTGGCGTATTTGCATTGATATAGACTACTGAAGCACAAGAGAATAATGAATTAATACCTATCAGACAAGTTACTGGGTGGCGTATTTGCATTGATTATAGAAAAAATTAAACTTGTCATCAGGAAATATCACTTCCCTTTACCCTTTTTAGATCAAATAATAGATAGACTTATTGTGCACAAATATTTTTATTTTTATGATGGATATACCGGTTACCATCAAATTCCTATTGCTCCTGAGGATCAAGAAAATACAACATTTACTTCTTTTGAAACTTTTACTTTTCAAAGAATGCCTTTCAGATTATGTAATGCACCTGCAACATTCCAGAGAAGTATGATGTCCATATTTAGTAAGTTAATTGATGATGGATTGGATGTATTTATGGATGATTTCTCTGTATTTGGAACATCATTTGACGCATGCTTAAATTATCTTGAAAATGTTTTAGAGTTATGCGAAAGAACTAATTTGGTTATGAATTGGGAGAAATGTCAATTTATGGTTGTACGAGGAATTGTATTAGGGCATAAAATTTCAGAAGATGGTATGGAAGCAAACCCTGCAAAAATTCAAGTTATATCTAAACTAACAACTCCTACTAATGTAAGAGAGGTTAGGAACATGTTGGATTTTACATGTGTTTTATTAAAGATTTGCCAAAAATTACTAAACCTCTATGCCAACTTTTAGAAAAGGACAAAAAATTTGAATTTACTGAAAGCTGTTTAAATGCCTTTGAGTTATTAAAGAAAAAATTAATCACAACCCATATTATAGTTTCACCTAACTGGGAGAAACCATTTGAACTGATGTGTGATGCTAGTGATTATGCTATTGGAGCTGTTCTTGGACAAAGATATGAAAAGATTTTCAAAGTTATATACTACGCTAATAAAACTCTTAATGATGCACAAATTAACTATATTGTTACTGAAAAAGAGTTACTAGCAATTGTGTATGCTTTAGATAAATTCAGATCTTATTTAATTGGG
This sequence comes from Phalaenopsis hybrid cultivar, assembly GCA_002079205.1. NCBI lineage: Eukaryota > Viridiplantae > Streptophyta > Magnoliopsida > Asparagales > Orchidaceae > Phalaenopsis > Phalaenopsis hybrid cultivar. The sequence goes on from JXCR01103176.1 coordinate 79,471, forward strand.
ACTAAATGCGTTGTGCATACTGATCACTCTACTATTAAATATCTGATGCAAAAGAACGATGATAAACCAAGGTTGATTAGATGGATACTTTTGATGCAAGAATTTGATCTTGTGGTTATCGATAGAAAGGGAACTGATAATCAAATTGCTGATCATTTGTCAAGATTAGAAAATTAAGAATCATTTGATGCTGGCAATGAAATTACAGACAGTTTTCCTGATGAACAAATTTATAATATTAATGAGTGAAAAATACCGTGGTATGTTGATATTGTAAACTATATTGTAAGTGATATTCTGCCACCTATGCTGACACTGCAACAACAAAGGAAATTCATTCATGATGCAAGAACATATTTTTGGGATGAGCCTTATTTATATAAACAATGTAAGGATCTTATTATGAGGAGATTTGTAGCTTATGAAGAAACTGAGCTGATCATTTAGAAATGTCATGATTATGAATTTGGAGGACATTTTGGGATTGATAAAACTGCTTATAAAATTTTACAAGTTGATTTTTATTGGCCTACTATCTTTAAAGATGTTTATAGATACATAAAAACTTGTGATCGATGTCAACGTGTAGGCAATATATCTAGAAGAAATGAAATGCCTCTGAATTTCATGTTAGAAGTTGAGATCTTTGACGTTTGGGGATTAGATTTTATGGGACCATTTATTGTTTCATTTGGAAACTTATATATATTAATTGCAGTGGACTACGTTTCTAAGTGGATTGAAGCACAAGCTTTACCTCGTTGTGACGCTAAAAGTGTTTCAAGATTTTTAATGAGAAATATTTTCACTAGATACGGAATGCCTAGAATGATTATCACTGACGGAGGATCCCATTTTAGGAATAAGTACATTCAGAGATTGGCAGAAAAATTTAATGTTATTCAAAGAATCTCTACTACCTATCATCCTCAAACCAGTGGGTTAGTTGAAGTTCCTAATAGAGAAATTAAAAAAATATTCAAAAAGACTCTAAACCCTAGTAGAATAGATTGGTCCACTAGATTGGATACTACATTATAGGCTTACAGGGCTGCTTATAAAACTCCTATTGGAATGACTCCTTACAGACTAATTTTTGGAAAGACTTGTCACTTAACAGTAGAATTGGAGCATAAAGCATATTGGGCGATTAAAGAATTCAATTATAATTTGAAAGATGCTGGT